>VWPU01015936.1:0-39822 GCA_013398955.1 Callaeas wilsoni
GGGGCGGCCCCGGCGGGAGCTGCGGGCGGTGCCGCTCCGCCCCCGAGACGAGCCGGGACCGGACGGGCCGGGGGCGGGCGGCGCGTTACGGGTCAGAGCTCCGCGACACGAGGGACCGGGAGCGGCGACTTCCAGCGGCTGGAGAGACCCGGGCAGCGGGAATCGGGGCCGAGTGCTGGTCGCTGGATGCTAAACTTAACCCCGAGCCCGTCCATCCCGAGTGATGGCGGAGCCACCGAAGTGCTCGGAATGGGGCGGCAGAACGGCCGAACCTGGGCAGAGCTCCGTGCACCGACTTGGAGCCGAGCGCTTCCACCTGGCACCTGCCCGTTCCCGGTGTCTCGCTCCCTGCCCGGGCTCCCCCGTCGCCCGGGGCACCGGGACGGGGCAGTTCCCACCGCACCGGGGCGAACAGGGATGAGCCGGGGGCAGGAGAGCGGGAGCGGGATGAGAAGAGCGCAGGACAGCGGGAACATCCCCGCGCAGTGAGCGGGGGAACCGAGCACGGCAAAGAAAGAAACGGAACCAAGTTCAGAGCGAAAGAGGGAGGTGCCTGCGCTCATGGGCTTCAAATCCTGTCTAAAAGGACAGCGAGACCCCGAGGTTCCCTCGCTGCCAGCGGGGGAGCAGCGGCTGCTTGGCCGCAGCTCCTCGGCGAGGGAACAGCTGCTTTTCCAGGAAATCCAAAGCGCGGGGGGATTCTCCAACCACTGAATTACACTTCTCCTTTCCAAGGAAGAAATCACTTCAGAGGCAGAGCAAAGCCCTGCCCGGTCCCGGGGTGAGGAGCCCTGGAGGAGCCCTGCTCAGCTGCAGCCCGGGGGTCTCTGGGGTCAGTGGGTGCAGCACCGAAACACGGGTGGGCAGGGATGTGCTTTTGCTGAGTTATTTTGCTCGCTTTTATGATACCAAAACAGCTCTGGGAAGTTACACATCGAGCCCACGGGCCAGCACGTTCGTAACCCCGTTTACAGAGCGGTTATTTTCGGCACCCTCTGAAGCTGGGAGGTTTCACGGTGCATCTCGCCCACCTCCGGGGCTTTCTCTTTCCCTTTAATTTATGCCCGTTTTCTTCAAGATCCGCCTTTCCTTCCCTTTCATTTCCAAAGCCTCGTCGATCCACAATGAAACCTGGCAAAAACTCACCTGAGGAGAGGCACAGCCCTCAAACAGCACCTGACAGTTCAGTCCAGAGCAGTGACAGTGGCTTTTTAAATAATTCAGAATTACAGGGGTTACACTTAATGCCTCTCTGATTTGGAAAATAACACCAGAACAGAAGTCTCAGCCCTGGTCCCTTCAGAGCCCCAGCAACACCCAAATTGCCCTGACAAGGTTTTTGTGACTAACAGCTCATTCTGAGAATAGTCAATAACTTCACAACTAAGCCCCAGCGGGCCCCTCTGCATAAATTTGCATATTACCGAGTGAAGCCAACCAAAGGTGAGAGTGGTCGGGACCGTTCTATGGTTTACCCTGAACAGCAGCTGGAAAAGGGGATTCATCCTCCCCATCGAGCTCTTTCTGCTGTCCAGTGCCCTGAATTCCCTTAAATTCACCTTCCCAAACTCATTGGGGAGGACAAGCTGGGCTCAGCCAGCCCCAGCATTCCTGCAGATAATTCCACTCTGGTGCGGAATTAGGGAATGGAATTGTGGAATATCCTGAGAGGGAAGGGAGCCACATGGACCATCGAGTCCAACCCCTGTCTCTGCACAGGGCACCCCCAAAACCCACACCACAAACCCATGGGAATCTATCCTGGCACAACCTGGAGGAAGCTGGTGTTTGTCTCTTACAAAAGAACAGCTCAGATTTGGCCTGGAAAACCAGAGTTTTCCTGGTCTCTGTATTCAACTTTGAAATTTGTGAATTTTTCCCAATCCCATTTTGAAATAGATGGAGCAGCAGCCTGGCTTCTCCCTTTACAATCCCATTCAAAAATTACGTGCACATGAAGAGCCAAACCTGCCTCCAACAGCAAACAGATCCCACCGAGACCTTCCTCCATCCAGGTGAGGAGCTCAGACTGAATTATTGGGTAATTTCAGCAGCCAGCAGCCCTGGGGGGGCAACGGAGATCATTGAAACGAGATTATTTTGGAAGCGCAGCCGGTATTTTTAGCCTGGAAAACGAGGCACTGCTTCCCTTTCTGGAGTCCCTCCTCCCGTGGCCAGCCAGGCCGGGCCCTGCTGTGCCAGGCAGGGGGACATTGCAGAACCCGCTGCCGGTTGGGAAAGAAAGGGGTTATTTTGATCCGTGGAGATGGATGTGCTTCACCCCCACACGTTGTGCAACCCTCAGACCGTCGGCGGAGGAGACAAAGGCGCTCGAGGCTGCCTGAGCTCGTCCGGGCTCCCGGAGCCGGCCCAGGGCAAGTGGGGAGGCTCCCACAGCACCCTGAGAGCTCGGCCCCGATGGAAGGGGTGGGCGAGAGCCAGGAGAAGGTCTCGGGCTGTTTGGGAGGGGGAAAATGGGTGGGAAATGGTGGTGGTTCCTCACCAAAGCTTTTTCTCTGCAGCCAGGCTGCTTTGCTGGTTCCCACCCATGCTCCCAAGTCACGCAGCGAGCCAGAGAGCTGGAAAATACAAGGATAAGGCTGGTGATGTCTCCAGGGCTGGCCTGGCCTCCCAAAGGGCAGGAGACACAGGGATATGCCAGGGGAAGACCCGGGCATGGGGGGTACAGGCAGCCCATTCACCCCCCACCCAGGGGCCTCTCAGAGACCCCCGGGCACCCCCCGAGCTCAGAACCACCCCACTCCCCTTCCCAGGCTTCCCCTTCCCGCTGCAAGCGGGAACATCTGGAGCAGAAGAGGCCACGTAGGTGGTGGCTGTGGCAGGTGAGGAGTGACTCGGTTTCGATCAGACGGGAGCGACGTTCCCGGAGCGCGGCGTCCCCGGCCCGCCCTGCTTTATGGAGCTGGGAAGTTGGGCTGCAGCCAGCGCCCTCCTGGCACCGGGCTGGCCCACCTGGAGCCCCGGGAGAGAGAGCTGCCCGGGATCTCCACGGTGGGCAGAGGTGACCGGGAGAACACCTGGATGCTGAGCTGCCCTCAGCCCCGGCATCGTGCTGAGGGCATGGCACTGCCCGGCATCCTCCTGCCAAGAGACGTCACCAAACGTGCACCGAGAGCCCTCCTGGTGCCCAGGCAGGCATTAACACGCTCCTCCCAACCTCTACCTTCCCAGCAAAGTCTTTCTCCTTTTCCCCTCCACTTTTTCCCTGCTGCGGACGGAATCTGGGATGCTTGAAGCTGCTGATCCTGCCAGGAGCAGCAGCGGGACGGGCCGGCCCGGCAGGCAGGTGGGCGAGTTGCTGACTGGGGCACAAGAGCGCTTGGTGCCTTTTTTATTTGCTGATGCACGAAACGAGAGCAGCAGCTCACGCCCCGCGTTGGGCAACGCGCGGGAGGAGACGTGCGGGAAACGGGGAGCGGGCGCTGGGTCCTGGGACGTGTCCCGAGCACCGAGGGCTTTGTGTCACATCCCAGGGGCTCAACACAGCCCTGAGCGAAGGAAATGGGGCCACAGCAGCACTGAGCTGTTCCTGGCCGTGCTGGGCAAGCATTAGCCCACTCCTGGTGGGTTTTAGCCCCAGCTGCATCTTGCCTGGAAACACGGAGCACGGCTGCAGAGCCACCACTCAGCATCAAAACTTCTTGACTTTCATTCGGTAAAAGTCAAATTATTCCTATTTCAATGCAAATCTGGGAGCGTGCAGACACTCTGCATACAGGAACTTGAATAATAAATGGGTTTTCTCCTCCGCAGTCCCTTGTCTTGCCCCACCTCTGCCCACATCAAGGTGGGTCCACCCTCGGTGAGGACTCAGAGACCTCCAGCACCCTCAGACAGCCCAAGTGGCTCCAGAGCTGCCACCAGCCACCCCATTTCCCCATGAGCCTCATCCTCTGCTTTGAACTGTGGGGTAACATGTGCTCAGCAGCCCAAAAGTTTGTTTTAAATAGACACTCCTTGAATAAGACCTACAAAAATACCCCCATGTCCTGCTGCCGGGCGTGAAACCACAGCACAGCAAAGAGGAACCGTCGACTTAAAAAAAAAAAAACCAACAGAGTAAAAAATAAAAATAAACACACTTCTGCCTCCTTCGGCCTCCCGCTGCCACCATTGCGCAAAGAGAGCGGAGATGGGAGGGAAGGGGCGATGCCGGGGGTGGGGGGCTTGTCCCGGGTCAGGAGCCCCCGGGGGTCTCTCCGCGTCCGGAGCCCCCCGGGCACCTTCCCCCGCTGCGCTCGCGGGGCTCCGGTTACGGCCCCAGGGGAGAGAAAAACATTTGCTTTAAAAACAGGAAAATGTGATTGTCAAACCACAACAATGGGCCGGGAAGGGGCCGCGGCAGCTCCGAATTTCGCTCCAAAACACGCAGCGAGTGACTCAAAGTTTCTGCACCGAGCCCGGGTGGCCCCGCGCCCCCTCCCGGCCCCGGCCGGGACTCGGTGGCCTTTAATGAGCCTTTAATAAGCCTTTAATAAAGGTTTCCCTGCTAACGGGGTACCAAATCCACCCCGATGGGGTTCTTAGGCACAGAAAAACCTGGTGGGCTCCTCTCTGCACCCTCAGCAAGGCACAGCCCAGCTTGGAGAGGCTTTTCCCAAGGGCAGGGAGTGACAGGACGGGGGAATGGCTTCACACTGACAGGGAGTAGATTTAGACGGGTTATTAGGGAGAAATTCCTCCCTGTGAGGGTGGGGAGGCCCTGGCACAGGGTGCAGAGAAGCTGGGGCTGCCCCTGGATCCCTGGAAGTGTCCAAGGCCAGGCTGGACGGGGCTTGGAGCAACCTGAGATAGGGGAAGGTGTCCCTGCCTCTGGCGGGGTGGGACTGGATGGTTTTTAAGGTCCCTTCCAACCCAAACCATTTTTTAATTCTATGAACTTGTACCGGGTTTTTATCGATTTCTGCCTTTTTAATATAACCTAAAAGCAGCTTCCACACGGCAAAGCCAGGGAAGTCCATCCTGCACATGGACCGCTCCCTCCTCTTCCTCACCTTTTTCTTTAGAGAAGCTCAGACCAAACAGTTTCACTGAAAGGGGTTGCAGAAGCTTTGCAAATGTCACTGGGAATTGTTTATTTCCCTTTATTTAAAGCCCCGAGGGTTTGTAGCCAGGGAAGGGAAGACTAACCAGCAAAACTCTGTTTTTCCGAACACCAGGAGAATGAACAAAAGCGCCTGGCACGCTCTGGGCACTGCTCTGAGCTGCTGGGCACGCTGGCATCAGAGGCCATCACCCCCCAGGTGCCACACAACCTCCTTGGCCACCTCCAGAGCCCCCCCCGGGTCCCTGCTGCCTCTCCTGCACTTTGAAACAGGGGGAAGGAGAGGATGAAAGAGGAGAGACGCAGCCAAATCTTTGCTCCTCCCGAACCGCCTGTGATTGACCCTAATTTGCACTAATTGCTGGCCACCATCAGGTTCCCATCTGCTGCTGTTCCCAGCTGTTGAGAACGGCTCTGGAAGCAGCTGTAGGAACCCTGAGATTGAAAGTTTTCCTCTCACAGTCCATGAAATGCCTCCCCTTTTCCCTCCTCTTCTCAACGGCATCCCAGAATGGGCTCAGTTCTCCTTGTGCTGCGTCCTCCCCTCTGCTCCCTTTCCCTGCGTGTCCCTCAAACCAGGGGATGAGGTGCTCGGAACAGAGCTGTGCTGCCAAGTCAACCCTCCAAAACTCACAGGCATCTGCAGTCAGATGTCTGCAGGCCACGGGATTTAGCTCTAAGGGTCCTGACACTTCAGCAGTGCCAAGTCCCCCAGTTCGTGTCCTGGTTTCTGAGCCAGGCCCCCCGAGCCTGTGCTCGGCTTTCTTTACAGTCCAGAGAACCAAAACCAGTGGGGTTTAGATGGAAATTCCCAGGAGGGGGTGTGGGAGCGTTTCACCAGTTTCAGCACTTTTGAGATGGGACAAAACTCAACAAATTCTTCCATCACAGCGTCCCTCCCCCAGCCGTGGTGTTGTGAGCTGCATTCTCTGTCCTGATGCAATTTCCCAACCCATCCACAGAAAGAGAGCCAGGAAGTGCCAGGGGGTGGCAAGAGAAGGGAGAAAAGCTGGAACACCTGCCTTGGGATGAGGGAAGCAGAGGGGTGCCCCCCATGTCCCGGCTCCAGTGGGTTCCCTGGGTGAGGGGAGCTGGGTGAGGAGAATGTCACGGGCTGTGTGGTGAGAAACCAACGGTGACAACGGGCAACAGCTGCCTGCTCTGTCACCCATCCCCTTCCTGGCGGAGATCTCCATACCCAGCCCTTCACCCAGTCCATCAGAGCATCTCACAGCTGCCTAAAACACCAGAGGCTGGAGCAGCCGAGGGGACAGGGACCTTGGGCTGTGCAGGCGAGAGGCCTCAGGAACAACACGGTACAGACCAGACAGAAACAGGTCCATGGCAGGGGTGGAACTGGCCGATCTTTGAGGTCCCTTCCAACCCAAACCCTTCTATGACGAAGGTCCCTAAATCCCTGCGTGCTCTGGGCAGGGCACGGCCTGGGTCCCCCAGGGTGGGAGCCACAGGCACAGCGCCCGTGTCCCCTGGCAAACGCCACCCGGGCCCTCGGGCAGGCAGCAAAGGGAGCGAACACCACCCCAACAACCCACCAGAGCCTCCTCTTCTCCAAACCGTCCGCTCCCCTCCACCTCCACGTCTCCTCAGCCTCCAGAGCAGCTCAGACCTGGCCATGCCCAAACCCCGGGCAGCGACGGAGAGCAGGAGGACAGAGACCCCCCGGAGACACGAGACCACAAAAGATGGGTTGGACGAGGGGAGCTGGACAGGACAGGTCGTTGTCGGTACCTTTGTCGTCACCGCTCATCGGCCTGGTCAGAGCCGCCGCTGCCCCTGAGGCTCCCGTCGCTCTCCCGCGGCCGCCCCGGCGCACGTGATGGTCCCCAGGCAGAGCCACGCTGCGGTGTGGTCTGTGCCGTGTGCGGCGAGGAGCCCGAGCCCCGCTCTCGAGCTTTTCTCCTCGGCACAGTTTCCATGCCTGGTTTCAGAATGACGGGCCCTGGCGCGGGCTGCCCTCGCTCGCTGCACCGGCGGCTTTATCTCGCATCCTTTCGTTTTACTCTCACACCCAGCTGGGGACCGACCGGTTTCAAAATAAAATGAAGCTGCCAGAAGCTCCTGGGGCTCTACCAGCCTTTTGCAAACACTTGGAGCTGCCACAGAAAAAATGGGCTGTTTCCATGAAAGCTCCCGCTGGCACAATTGGCCACCCGGGGATTCCCGGACAATGAATATCCCGGGAGCAGATGCAGAAGATGCCCAGTTTAACATCTGGGTGGTGCAGGGAGGCTAAAATTGGAGCAGCCTCGGAGCCACCCACACTCACCCAGGAAGGGGAAAAATCCCTCAATTCGAGAAGTTCAGCTCAGATTTCCCACAGATGCCACCCAGACCAGGGAATTGTTCTGATTCCTGAGACGTGGAAGGAGAAAGGGGTCACTGTCCCCCCAGTTCTGCAAGGATGAGTGTAAAGGGCTTCCTCGAGGGCACCAGGGCAGGCTGGAAAAGAGCACGAATTGTCCCAGCTCTCCTTGCTGGAGGAGGAGAACCTGGGCTGCTCCTTCTGCTGGCAGGACCCCATGGTTCAGACAATGGGGCCGCGTCTGTCCCCCACCACGCTGGCGGAAATTGGTTTTCTCCCTGTAATTGCCCTTCTGTTCACAAACACTATAATGTGTGCTGTTAGTCTAAATAACTTTTCTTTTAGGTTAAAGGCAAATGGCAAATCAGGAGAGGGCCCAAGCGAAGCTGCCACGAGGCACAAGACTCGTCTGCCTCCCCTGCCACGAAATGAATTGACTCCCACTCAGGGACAGCTCTTCCCTAGGAAGGCCCTGCACTGGAAGTGGTCCCAGGGCCAATAAGTCCAGGGCTGATCTCTCCACGAACTGAGACGGTGCCAAATCGTCCCCAGCAATCCATCCCTGCATCCCATTCCTGGAGTATTCCCCACTGCTGCGTTCATTGCTTAAGAGCAAAAGCCGCCGGCTGTGACCTGGCGCGTGAAGAGAGCAGGAGAAATTAAAGGCACAAACGGCGACGGAGCCGCTCTTATTCTGGGGATAAAACTCACAAGGAAAAGTGTCCAGTCTCTGGGTGAAGGAAGACCCAAATCCAACCCTGCCTCTGAGAAAACTCAGGGATTTGCTCTCGTAGTAAGACAACCCGAGCCGTATAATTGTCCTTCATTTTACATCCCCAAGGTACCAGGTGCGTGAGAGGCAGAGAAAAGAGACGGTCCCCAACAGAAAGAGGTTTTTAAGAAAGGTAGGGTCAAATTATCTTCTTATGCAACACCACTGCAACTTAGAAAATCTAAAGCTGCAGGACATAAATCAACCACCAACTGCCTGGGGTTAAAGAGAAACTTCCTCTGGTAACAACCTATTGCATAAGTGCCTTAACGGGAGCTCCTGCCTTCCGAAATCTCTGTCAGGAAGGGGTCACCGGGCTACAGCGCTGGCTCTGGAGGATCCTTTCTGTGCCCTTTTGCTCTGACCCATCTTTTGTCTCTTCCTCCAGCCCACGAGCACTGGGGGGAGGCACAAAGGCAGCAGGTCCCAGCTCTGGGCTGGGGCTACAGCAACGCTCGGCGCAGGCTGAGCTCGGTCCCCTTCCGAGCCCTGCACCAAGGGCCAGGGACCAAACTGAAACAGGGGAAGTTTAGGTTTGGTATTTGGAAGAAATTCCTCCATATGAGGGTGGCGAGGCCCTGGCACAGGCTGCCCAGAGAAGCTGTGGCTGCCCCTGGATCCCTGGAAGTGCCAAAGGCCAGGCTGGACAGGGCTTGGAGCAGCCTGGGACAGGGGAAGGTGTCCCTGTCCATGGCAGGGGTGGCACTGGGTGAGCTTTAAGGTCCCTCCCAACCCAAACCATTCTGTGCTTCTGTGATTCTCTGACTTTAGCACCTTCCCCAGCTCTGACTCAGGTCCTGGAAAATGTCACCGCCTGCACTGTTCAGCCTCCCTGGTGCTGGCCATGACCACACGCGTCCACCCGGCCACTGGACACCAGCTCCAGGTCCAGAGCTGCCCAGCAAAGTCCCGGTCCCTGAGCAGCTGTTCCTGCCTCACTTCCCATCCGCCCCCAGCCCTTCAATGAGCTCAACTGATTCCCACCAGCCACTCCTGGCTGAAACTCGGATTATTCACATTTTAACCCTTGCCTTACTCCCCCCCTCCCACAAATAAGACAGAAACCAAGAGAAATCATTACGAGGGGCAGCCACCAGCGCAAGGAGCACCAAGTTATCCCAAAAAAGGCCCCGGGGGGGGTATGGAAAGCCGGAATTTGGGTGCCCTCAGCTGCTGCTCCCGCTGTGCCGCGGGGTCCGAGCGGCCGGAGCCGGGGCCGGCGGTGCTGCGCTGTTTGTTTGGTGACTGTTCTGCCACGGTTATTTTTAGCCGGTGACGCCCGGGGTATTTCGCTTCAGGACGTCCGGTCTGAGCCTCTTTCTGGGAATCCCACGTTCTCTAATTGTAAACAGCCCCATTCAGTCGCTCGAGAGCGCGAGAGGCCCCGGCTTGTGTCAGGTGTGAGTCAAACAGGAAACTGCTGCTGCTGCTGCTGCTGCGCAGGAGAGCGGGGTTCCAGCATGAAAAAGTGCCCTGCGTTAACTGGCAGCACCCGGCCCCACGGCCCTGCCCTGCCCGAGGCATTTACCCGGCTGGGGTGCTCAGGGTGCTGCCCAGGGGATGCTGCCCAGGGGCTGCTGCCCAGGGGATGCTGCCCAGGGGATGCTGCCCTCGCCAGGGTTTGGCTCTGCACCTCCTCCTCGGCTGGCTTTCCTGCCAGGCCCAGCGGTGCCTGTGCCACCCCCTCTGAAAGACGAGGTTTGGCTGAGTCTGAGGCCCCAGCTGCTGCTTTTGAACGTGTTGTCACTGTGGGAAAAGGGCTCCGGAGCATCAGAAAGCTCCAGGCCAGGTTGGACAGGGCTTGGAGCAACCTGGGATGGTGGAAGGTGTCCCTGCCCATGGCAGGGGTGGGACAGGGTGAGCTTTAAAGGTCCCTTCCAACCCAGACCATTCCATGGTTCTGTGGCTGGGACAGGACGGATTAACAGCAGAGAGCAAGGTTTCCAAAAGGGGTCGAGGGTAGGATGCTGCAAAGCATCTAAGTCTGGTAGGAACACGAGTTCCACGGAGCATCCACGGGGTCCGTGACTTCCAGGACACCTCAGCACCCGGCAAAAGCTCCCAGGAGAGAGCAGCAGCCCCGGCACCAGCGCAGGGGGAATGTGCACGTTGTGCCCATCTCTTATCTGACTCATTTCAGCGTCTCAGGGGAAACCCTGGCACTGATAAACAGCTCCTGCTCCCTGCCTCCGCCTTTACCAACCGAAATCTGGAGTCTATTTTTAACCCCAAAACACCCACTGCAGGTTGGGGGGGGTCGGTTGGCACTGTGGGGATGGGAGGGTGGCACTGCCAGCCCCACGCTGGAGCCGCTCACCGGGGTGAGCCGGCTGTGGCACTGCCAAGTTTTCAGCCAAAGTGAGACCAAAACGAGCCCTGCAGGCACTTGTGGTGCCCAGCACCAGCACCGTGCCCCACACGGGGTGTGCAAAACCAAAGGGCTCCAGCTTTTCATTTCCCAGCACATCCCCCAAAGCTGACCCTGGCCAAACAAAGGCTGCCTTGAGCAGCAGCGTCCCATCCCTGCCACGAGACAACACCTGAGGTTTCCTTTCCAAAGCCCCCGCATCATCTCTGAGGCCTTTGGTTCCATCGGTTCTGGGACAGCTTTTTCTGGCTTTAGGAAAATCTCTGTGGCCAGGACTCCCAAATATCTTTGGACTTCTCCTTGCACGTCACGGTCCCTCCAAAGGCAGCGTGAGCCCCAGCTCAGGTGTGAGCAGAGTTTGATTCTCCCGCTGCTCCAGGCACAAGCCCCTGGCGACCATTTCCTCCCATTTTCTGCCTCTGCTCTGCTCCTCACACAGATTCTCAGCCTCTCCCCAAAACACTTCAGGTCATAAAGTCACAGGATGGATTGGGTTGGAAGGGACCTCAAAGCTCCCATTCCACCCCCTGCCATAGGCAGGGACACATTCCCCTGCCCTAGGGTTCTCTGAGCCCTGTCCAGCCTGGCCTTGGACACTTCCAGGGATCCAGAGGCAGCCCCAGCTTCTCTGGGCAGCCTGTACCAGGCCCTCACCACCCTCACAGGAAGGAATTTAAAGGAGGAGGTTGCCTCTCCTCGGGGTGTTCCAGCCCACAGCAGAAAGCTCAGAGCCCAGAAATAACTCAGGAGACATAAATCAGCCCCGTAACCCCAAGAAGCAGGTCCCCATTTCCCCACCAGGGAGTCTCAGGCCAGGCAGCCGTGACGGGGGGGTTCTGCTGGTCCCGGGCTTGCGGTTCCTGCTCCGGCTGTTTCTGCTCCATTGCAGAGATGTGCTATAAAACCTTCATTTCCTGACACACATGGGATGAGGCCAAGGGGTCGTGTTTTGGACAACCTGGCTTTTCCATGGCAACCGGCGGTGATGTCACCGACGTGCAATGATCCGGAGGGGCCTGGGGAACGAGAGCTCTCCAGGAATGGGGCAGGAGAGGGGGCTGAGGTGGTGGGGGACACGCTTCCACAGGGCTGGGGCTGCATGAGAGCAGCCCAAGCAAAGTTTTCCTTGGATGGCTCCGAGCACGAGTCACGGCCCAACTGCTCCGGGGCTGGAGCAGCTGCAGCCGAGAGCGTCTCGCCCTCCTCCTCCTCCTCCAGCTCCCAGCCCTCCCCCTGTGCATCCCCAGCCCTTTCATCCCCCTGCAGCCAAAAGGCCCCAGCCAGCTGCTCTTGCACAACTCTGGCTAAAACCTCCGACCATCTCCTCTCCTGACCGTCCCCTCTCCATGCAGGGGCATTTGCAGGATTTGGGGGCTGTGAGCGGCTCTGCTCCCCCTTCCCCGGCCTTTCCCCTCCCTGCTTTGTTCCCGCAGCCGCTGCTTCTTCCCATTACAAACCCCCTCCCCACAGGGGAGCCCCTTTACAACAGCCAGATAATTAAAACCTCGGGCAGAGAAGTTCCTTCTGCTCATGGTCACATCTGCTGCCCTGGGGCTCCCGCGGCTCTCGTGCCGTGGTGTCCGTCTGTCTGTCCGGGCTTCCTGTGGCTGGAGCCATCTGATACTGCAGCACTTCACCTCTGGGCACGGTGCTGAGTGAGAGCCTGGCTGGGTTTGCTGCCGGAGCATAAACACGCTGAGTAACAACATCCCCGTGTGTGGGGAGCTGCCAAGGAGCTGCAGCTCCGCCTGCTTGGGATTCCACGGGAAAACCTGAGCGTCTTTTTCCACCCTAGAACACCTACACAGGTGTGAAACCGCGGCTGGAATCCCATCCCTGACTCCTCTCTGATGGTTTGTGGGACTGATCTGGGCACGTGGGTGGAAGGGGCCTTAAAAACCATCTCATTCCAACCTCTGCCATGGGCAGGGACGCCTCCCACTATCCCAGGCTGCGCCAAGCCCCGTCCAGCCTGGCCTTGGACACTTCCAGGGATCCAGAGGCAGCCTCAGCTCCTCTGGGCACCCTGTGCCAGGGCCTGCCCACCTTCACAGGGAGGAATTCCTTCCCCCCTGTAACCCTGCCCTCTGGCAGTTTAAAGCCACTCTCCCTTGTCCTGGCACTCCAGGCACATTTAAATGGTCTCTCTCCATCTTTCCTGCAGCTCCTTCAGGCACTGGAAGGCCACAGTCAGGTCACCCTAAAGCTCTCTCTTCTCCAGCATGAACAACCCCAATTCTGCCTAAAGGTCCTCCTAGCACAGCAAGGACACAAGCAGGTAAAGCTGGCAGGGGTGACCCAGGTGTGGTTTAACTCCTTATCCTGCCCTGAGCCTCCACGTGACATCAGGCAAGTGGTTTGAATGACCTGGGACAAACACACCTTTTTGTGTTCCCCCAAAAAAAGGTTCACTTCAAGGCACACCTCAACAGAACCAAAAGATCTGAGGCTAAATGGACCCATTTTCGTCAAACAGCTTCCCCCAATCTGCTGAGTGCTGACTCCGGGCCCTCCGCACGTCCTCCCCGCAGGGACCCAACACCACCAGCGCCACTCGCAGGGGAAGGGCGAAAAAAAAAAAAAGAAAAATGAGAGAAAAAAACCAAAACAACACCACGTAAAACCTTCCAAAAATGTTACGCGAAAAGTGACCACTCAGCAGAGCGAGGTTTCCTGCGCAGTGAGAGTTGGCCGGGGACAGAACAGGAAATCACTGCTTCCTGCCTGCAGAGGAAGCGCCTATCTCATGCCCGTGATCAAAAACAAACAGCACTTCAATTAAACAAACAAAGGGCCGAAAACTTCAACAGCTCCAGCCTGGGTCGGCTCCAGCCGCAGGGAAATGCGTCCAAAAATAAGAGGCTTGTAACCTTGAAAAGGCCCTTCATCCCCTTCCCCTCGCTGCGCGCGGGAAGCAGGAGGGACCGGGCACCGCCGGCCGTGGTGCCACTCCAGGGATGTGGAAGAGGGTGCCACTCTCAGGTTTGGGGAAGGAGCACGTTCGTCTGTCCATCCATCCATCCCCTCCATCCCAGTGTCCATCCATCCATCCATCCTACTGTCCGTCCATCCATCCCCTCCATCCCAGTGTCCGTCCATCCATCCCCTCCATCCCAGTGTCCGTCCATCCATCCCTCCCTCCATCCATCCCAGTGTCCTTCCATCCATCCATCCCAGTGTCCGTCCATCCATCCATCCCCTCCATCCCAGTGTCCATCCATCCATCCATCTTGAGGTCCCCTGGGCCGAGCCCCAAAGCTCCAGCATTGCTCATTCCCCACATGTCCAGTGCTCTGGGCTCTTCCAAAGCCAGGCTGGCTGGAAAATCTGCCCTCCCAGCATGGAAGAGAGCACAGACAGAAAGAAAGGAAGAAGCCAAGGTTGTCCTGGGAGTGTGTTTGGAAGGCAGCATCTCCCCATCCCCAGGGCCGGACCTGGTGACCCCCCAGGCTCCATCTCCTGCTCCGCCCTCAGTCCCGGGGTGCGAGGGCAGCCCCCCCAATCCCACCTGGCGCTGCTGTAGGTTTGTACCAGGATGGGTTTCACAGGCACAAGGAATTCTTCTCCCGTGAGTTTTGCATTTAAAAGATGCCAAAACAACAGCAAAGCAGATCCAGCTCCGGACTGAGGGAATAACTATTCCAGAGTCACCGACAGCCCCGCGATGTCTTGGACGACCCCGATTCCAAGGATGAGGGAACGTGTGTGGCCACAAGGGTCTTTCTGTGTGGCCACCACACAAAACCTCATTATTTAGCAGTTTGCTGGTGATCTGAGAACCATCAGGTGCAGCCACCACTAAACGCTGAGCTCAGACACGATTTTTGTTGCCTCACCCGCCTGGCTTGTTCGGGCAATAAATAACCTTACCTGTTTCCTGGCTCTATGGCTGCTCGCTGGGTTTTTTTGCTTTGAAAGTAAACTTCCTGATGAATTAGCCAAGCCTAATTAATACGTGTTTAAAGTGCATCTTCCTGACGATGCAAACACAAAGCGCGGCTGTGTCTGCCCAGGAGAGAGAGAGACTGAGGGGCAGATGGAAATAAGGTCATGGAGTGATTTAGGGTGGAAAAGGCCCCCAGGACCATCGAATCCAGCTGTTGGTGTCACAGCTGGGCAGCTGTTGCCTCCTGTCCCTGTGCACCACGAGGGTGGTCAGACACCTCATATCCCCTCAACCCCAAAGTGCCACCAACCCCAGGCAGCCATTTCCAAGCGCTTTGTCCCTGTTTCCCGTACGTGTGTGACAGCCCCAAGCTCAGCTTCACCATGGGAATGTGGCCAAAAAGCCAAAGGACAACGAATGACAAAATCTCTGCAGGCCTTCAAGGTGCCAAGAAGCTCCCTCAAGCGGGACCCTGAGTGTTCCCAGGGATGGGGAGCCCGGCAGGGACAGCACCCGAGGTCCAAGCACCAGGATATGGTTTGAACCCAGAGCTCCTGTGCTGGAGGAACGGCCTCTGGGGCTGTTTGCCCTCTGACCACTCTCATCTGAGGCTTTTCAAACAATGTCTGGTCCTTCCTACTGCAGCACCTCAGCCCCGGCCTGGCAGATCCAAGCGTGGCTGATGCTGTTCCACCCCTCGCTGGAAAATCCATGCAACATCCCTGGAAAGTTGATTGCTAATATGGAAATGCTGGCCCATTTCCTCATTGTGCGAGTGCCAGGAGCACAGATGAGCTCCTGGAGGCTGCCAGGAGGGGACCAGGGCACAGAGGTGGGGGGGGGACCTTCAGTGGTGGTGAAGTTCTTGTTGCCTCCTGAAAAGCGAGGGAACACGATTCTGCCTCCGAAACGCTCCACTAAATCTGAAGGTTTAATCTATATTTAATTTATATTAACATGAGTCAGCTCCTGCTGGAGAAACACCCATCCCAGCAGGAGCACAACAATTTTGGGGGTTCCTCCAGCCATGGACCTGAGCTCTGTTCAATGTCAAACCTGGACATGCTCATTTCACCCACCTCATTCTGCTCCTTTAAAGTCCAGTTTTATCCACGTCCTTCAGCTTAGTCCATGGGATTTAAGGTCGACCTGTCACACTCACCTTAAACCCCACAACTCCTTGTCCATTGTCAGAGATACCAGAGAGCTGCCCAAAATTTCTGGATTTAGTAGACATCAAGAGCAAGTGACACAAACAAACACGGCTGCACTGGGACAGAAGGAAAACACCCCAGTTAGACCAGAAATGGGATTTTATGGAGGGAAAAATTCAAAACTCTGTGAAACCTACTCTGAGTTTCCCGCAACAGGCTCTCGAAGGACTTTGCACAAACCATGAGCTCTGCAGGTCCCCTAAAGAACTTCCAGGTGTGTTTTGAGCAGTTTTGTGCTGCTGAACACAGGAGAACTTTTGCATTTGTATCACAAGAACACGCCGTGCTCCAGCAGCTACCTGAACCGACACAGAGCCCCCAGACGGTCTTAGTGAAGCCCTAACGAGCAATAAAAATGTTCTTTTATGCCTTGTTTGATCATTCCCTGTTTACGAGGCCCAGGATCCTGTGAATCATGTTTTATCACAGCCAGCAGACGCTGGAGACGCACGGGATGAAGAGGAGAAACTCAAAAGGCGGGGGGACACCGAGGCATGGGAGCCACCAGATAACAACATCTGGGCTGGTTTTGGCTGCATGAAATCCACTCTTCAGCCAGGAGCTCATCCCGCTCGGGCTGTTTGATCCACCAGCACACCGCAGGCTCCCAGGCGAAGCAGTTACAGCTTCCTGGGAGGGTAAAGGAAGGAATCCCGTCCTGGGAGATGCACATCCAGCAGCAGCTTCATCGCCTGTCCCGAATCCCCTTAATTAACACGCGCCACGCCGCTGCCGAGGTGTCCTGGATTTCGCCTCCTGCTTTTTGTGCATGAGACGATCTAAGCAGATCCCTGGGGCAAAGCCAGAGCCCCGACAACGCTCACACGGCGCACGCTGCGCCTCTGCCCTCCTCCTGCACTGCCAGCACCCGCACGACGCCGCCCGAGGTGTCTCCCCCCCACCAGCGCCTTCCCAAATTCCATTTCAGCATCCCCTGGACTGCGCAGCCCCGAAGCCGCGGGGAAGATCTTCCTCCCGCAGCCCAGCTCAGTCACGCCTGATTGCATCATGTTTGTTTTACTTTGCCTTTGAGGTCAGGATTCCTCCCACCTTGCCCAGAGCCAGGTTTTGCCCGGTCTCACACGGCAGGGAGCCTGTGGTGACCCAAATCCAGGGACACGGCTGGGTGGCAAAGCCTTCTCCAGCATCCACGGGGACAGCGTCCGTGGGGACAGCGCCAGCACTTCCTCGGGCGGTGGGTGCTTGGGTTTGGGGGGATTTTACACTCGCAGCATCCGCTCCTGCGCTGCCTGATCCCTCCGGAGCCGGGGACGCGGAAAGGAGCCGGCGCTGCGGGAAAGGCCGCGAGCGGACACCGGGAACGGCCGCGCCGCAGATGCGGGACCGGCAGAGCCAGCAGCAGGCTACTCACCCTGGCTTTGTCCTTGCATCCAGAGGAATTAAAGCCCTTGGAGAGGAGGTCTCATTGTTCAAGCTGTGCTTAAGGGAGGCAGCTGCTTTCTTTATATCTCAAGATTCACTAAAGTTCAGGAAGAGAGAGAGAGAGAGAGAAAGAGAGGGGACGGCAAAGGGGAGGGACTGAGCGCAGGGCCCAGAGGCCGTATAGAATGACAATGGAAGGAAATGCTTTATCAAACCTAGAAAGCCAACCCTGCCCTGGGAACACAGAGGGAGAAAAAAAAAAAAAAAAAAAAGAAAAAACTTGCAGAAGAAAAGCGAGTTCAGCTGCCCCGGGTCCCTCCCTTGGCAGCAGAGCCCTCCCCCCCAGCCCCTCACTCCCAAACACAATGCGAGAGCCGGTGGAAGTCGTCAGGCTCAAACACTTTTTTTTCATTAAACAGAGAGAAGTTTCAGTTCTTTAAAAAAAAAAAATAAATAAATCCGACAACCAAACCCTGCCCGGGAATGGGAATGTGACGCTCTTCCCCCTCCCCCGGCTCCAGCCGTCCAAGTTTCTATGAGTCAAACGTTTGCAATGTGTTACCGAAATGTTACCAAGCTGGAATGCAGCATCCAGAGGGTTCAGCTCATAAAACTTTTGTTTGTTGGCCGGGAGAAAGTGTCACCGGCACAGAATTCGGTTCTTCCTCTTCTTCCTTTTGTTTTTCCCATCCCGGAGAGGGTTAAGCGGCTGTGCAGCGCTGACACCCGATGACGGTGGCATTAACCCAGCGCTCCCGGTCCCAGTGGGAAGGGAAATTGTGCTGTTCAGTGAGAAACGAAGGGAAACCCGGCAGTCTGAGAGAGCAGGTGGGAAATGAGGGCCAGAGAGAAATCAAAATCTACAGACACAAAATCCCAGAATGGTTTGGGTTGAAAGGGACCTGAAAGCTCATCTTGTTCCACCCCTGCCCTGGGCAGGGGCACTTTCCATTAAATCAGGTCCCTCCAAGCCCCATCCCAGGGCACAGCCAGGGGACCTCAGCTCCTGAAGCACAACTTCCCAGACACGAGCTTTGGGATTTTGGTGTCAGAAAAGTGCTGTTTCCTCATCTGACAGTCCTGAGGTTTGGCCTGAGATGGGAACTTCCACCCGAGATGACAATGACGTCCTGGGCCCAACTTCTTCCAGCAGCGTCTGCTCTGGATGTGCACAAATGCTGAGGGACAGGGACACAGCATCATCCGCTGGATCTGATGGGATTTGGGGCCACAGCTCAGCAGTTCTGCAGCTCTGAGCTTTGCTCTCATGGTGGGAGCACAGCCTGGAAGAGTTCATGGGGATGATGAGTGCAAGAGGGAAAGCGGGAGAGAGGGGGGAAACCGAGGGACTGTCCCTCAGCGCTTGCAAGCCTGAATCTTTCCAGGAGGTGGCTCCTTCCACCTGGAATTCCCACCCCCAAAATCTTTCCAAGGGTGTAGCCTTCACCTTGCTGAAGGACCTTCAGGGTTCAGCTCCAGGAGGAGACAGTGATGCTCTTCCTGCCTCACCCGCTGCCACCCCAAGCCCCGTCCAACGACGGCAGTTGGCCGAAGGTGGGACTGGCTTCAGGTTTTGCCTCTGTCCGAGGGAAGGAAAATCTCCAGCAGCCAGGAGGATCCTCCCAGGAGCCTTCCAAAGGGATGGACTCCACCTCTTCCGCTGAGGCTGCCCTGCTTTGTGCAGAGAGCAACACAAACTCTCCCGAGAGAGGAGCTGGGCTCCCTGCCCCGCTCCTGGGTTGGAGGATCGCAGTCAACCTGTCCTGGCAATTTCCAGCCCAAGCACTAATTATCTTTTCATGCCAATGGGAACAATGGCAGTGGAAAAGAAGGGCCACGGGCATCCTTCTCCCACCTCCAAAAGCCAAGTGATGCCAGCCCTGGAGAAGTCCCAGGGGTGAAGAAACTTGTTCATGGGATTTTTATGACACTGTTCTCAGATAAAAGAACCTGGTATTCTGAAACAGGAAAAACAAACAAACAAAAGAGATAAAATAAAGATCACAGGGAAAGATCGGAGGGCAAAGGCAATGGCTGTGGTCAAGATGTGCTGAGGAGGGAGCTTGGCCACCAGCCACGCAGGACTGAGTGCCCAGGACAGGGTCACTCCTGCTCTAGGGCCGAGCCAGGTCCTATAACGAGCTACAAACTTTTGCCTAGTTGGATCTTTGCATCATTTGCATGTTAGGTGTAAGGACAGGCAGGAACTGCCAAAAGCGGAGCTGCTCAAAGGCCAGGAGGAGATAAGAGACACTGCCCTGTTTAACAAAGAGACATTTCCAGACCTGAGGAAGTGAGGCAATCCTGGCTAATTAGGATGACTGACCAAAGTCTCCCAGGAGGAAGAAAGAAGGTGAAAGATTAAAATCTTTGTGTTTCAAAGGTGAAGAGACCAGGAAAGCTCACCTGGGAAGGTGGGAGGTGTCCCTGCCCATGGCAGGGGGTGGGACTGGATGGGCCTTCACGTCCTTTCCAACCCAAACCGTTCTGTGATGAGCAGGCTCCCTTTCATATGCTGGAAAATCCAGGCTGCTATTTCCATCACCAACGAGGCCAGAGCAGGTCCCAGATGGTGTTTAGGAGCATAAAGGGGCAGATGGATTTTGGAAAACATTTGGGTAACAGTTTGAGCTCTGCTGAAAACCCCGGTGCCCGTATCTCCTTCAGGACCTCCTCCCTTCCAGTCCAAGCACAAGGACCTGGGTTGTGCTGGGTCCCAGGGTCCCGAGCCCAGCCAGACCCATCCCACCTGCCCTGACGCGCTGACACGAGCCCGGCCTTTGCTCCCAGCAGCCACAATCCCGCTCCCACATCCCCCGAGATCCCCTCCCTGCCCGAGAGCCCAGGCAGAAGGGAGCTGCCAGAAGTGCCCCCAGACACAAAGCAGAGCAGCCGTGGCTGAGAGGCTGGAGGAGCAGCAGCGTGGGCAGCGGGTGCCCGAGGCAGGGAAGGGGAGCTGCCTGCAGCCACATCTCTCCATAGAAGGCAGGGAAGGAGCAGGCTTGTTTCTGCAGGAGGAGTAGAGTTATGGCTGCGAGAAACGGCGG
This sequence comes from Callaeas wilsoni, assembly GCA_013398955.1. Classification (NCBI taxonomy): domain Eukaryota; kingdom Metazoa; phylum Chordata; class Aves; order Passeriformes; family Callaeidae; genus Callaeas; species Callaeas wilsoni. The sequence continues at coordinate 20,059 of VWPU01015936.1, forward strand.
CTAAAAATACCCCGAGGACCCGGGAGTGCGGGAGGTCACTTGGGAGAGCACATCACAGGTGCTGGTGCCCCGTGTCTGGGGCAAAGGTGGCAGTGCCACACGTGTGGCACTGTGGTCTCCTCACAGCCCCTGCAGGGAGGATGTTCGGTGTCCCAGGTCCACAAACAGAGCCCTGCCTTGTGCCCGTGGTTTAGGCTCGAACGCAGCAGCCTGGCTCAGCCCTTTAGCTGGTGATTAGGATGGGATCTGAGCCCCAGCTGCGCTCTGCAGGTTCTTCACATCGATCCTGGGACTGTGCAGGGAACGGAGATATCGACCCCGAGGGGGACCCAGTGTCCCCGAGCTCAGGCAAGGGCTCAGCTGTCCCCAGTCTCTGCCACGTGACAAACACCAGGAAGGTTTTGGATATGAAATGTCCATGCCCCTCACACCTCTGACCCCAGAGACCTTCCCAGAGGGAGGCACTTATCGACTGAGAGCAACCCTGACACGTATTCCTGGTGGGATGTTCCCACTGGCAGCCGTTCAGCCACCGCAAGCCCCAGAGGGGAGCACAGCCAGGTTAAACTCACCCGTTCTCCCAGCTCTGAGCTTCCAAGGATGGAGGAGGCATCACCAACATCCACAGTGTCGCTCCACATCACGCCAGCACCGCCCTGGAGACCTCGCCCGCCGCCAAATCTGCTTGAACCATTTCCCATCTCAAGTTTCAGCTGGAGAAAAGGCATTTCAAATCATTTCTCCTCTTTTGAAGGGGCTGGTCCCTGTGGAGGACTCTGCAGCGAGGGTGTGAGGAGGATCTCGCCTGGCCGAGGTCCCAGTAAATCACAGTTCAGAGACAGCTGAACTCCATTTAATGATTATTAACCCCAGCCCTGCTCATTTGTTTGGCCTGTCTGAGGCTATATATAGTGATGGGTGCAGGCATGGCCGGGGGGGAATTGTGTGCAGCTGTTAAACACAGCCCCCCACCTTCCCAAAAAATGATTCTAAAAAAATAAAAGACTAACAAAACAGGAAGACTATAGTTGGGAAATGAGAAGCAGCTGTGAAGAGGAGGGATGAGGTGTCATACGGGGAGGCCTGACTTCAAACCTTACAGGAAATGTATGAGAAAGTTCCCGGCCACTCTTGTAATCCATCATCCCCCTCCGTGTCCCAGGGTGGCTCTTGGCTCCTGTCACAGCCTGTGAGTGCCAGGGCCAGGAGCATCTCAGGCTGGGCTCAGCAGGAGCACCCACAAAAGTGGCTGTTTGCTCTTGCATTGCCATCAACAACGTCCTGCTGTGCCTTTGTGACAGACCCAAATCACCACAGACGGATTAAAGGTCACCAACAGGCAGGTGCTGAAGCAAGGGAGCTCCAGGGCTGGTTCTGGGAATTTCAATAATGGAAAGCTTCAAACACTGGTGGTGAAACACTCTGAACATTCTCATGTGCTAACGGAGTGCAGGATGGAAAAACAGAGGTGGAGAAACCTGGAGGTGCCTTGCTGAGATCAGTGTCCTCTTCCTGTCCCCTCCAGCCACAGATCCTGGCACGGAGCAGCAGGAGAGGCTGTTCTTCCTCATCGTGGTTGATTCTGGAGCTGCCAAAGAGGGGTAAACCAGGCAAGGTGAAGGGGCTTGGAGCACCTCGGCCTAGTGGGGTTGTCCCTGTCCATTGCAGGGACGTGGAATGAGATGAGCTTGAAGTCCCCTCCAGCCCAAACCATTCTGGGATTCTCTGACTCCTTCCACATTCCTGGAGGAGTTCAGAGGTGGAAGGAGTATTGCGGGGGAGAAACGGGAGTGTGGCTTACTCTGAAGCCCTGGTACCAGGCAGACTGGCACTGGCATGAAGGGGACCCAGGGCTGGCCCCCAGCTCTTGGCTCTTCACCAGTTTTCCTGGTGGCTCTAACGGCAGCAGCAGCCGCGGCACCTGAGCCGCCGCTCCGGCAGGTGCTGCAGCAGTTTAACGTTTCGTCTGGAGGCAGAGCTCAGGGGAGGCGATGCCAGAGCCCAGCTCATCCCCTGCCTTGGATACGGATGCCGGCGCATCAGCTGGCCAGGTAAACCCTGTGTTGACCTGGAAAGTATTCGCAGGTGGAGTCTGGGGTCCGTTCCCGGTGTTACCCCAGAGCCCGTAGCCTTGCCCTTCCACCCTTGTTCGTAGCTTCCTGTTTGCCCGGCGAGTTTAGGGTGAGAACAGCCTGCCTGGGTTTGTTTTCGTGCAGCGCAGGCCGCTCTTGGCAAGGCAGAGGGAGCTGGCTTCCCCCGGGCTGCGGTTTCGGCAGCTGCCGGCCCCGGGCTCTGCCGCAGTCAGGTGTGCAGCGACCGCACGGTGCCAGGAGGAGCGGAGGGGAGCTGACATCAAGGTGCTCATCTGCAAAGGAAGGGGCTCCCAACCGAAGCACCGCCTGCGCGCTCGGCTTGTGGCGGCCCGGCCCAGCCCTCCCTGCCGGCACCCAGCTCGGCCCCACGCTCCGGTTCTGCACCTGCTGCCTCCAAACACTCCTCCCAGGGACAGGTCCTCGTTCTGCCTTTCGGCCAAACGCGGGCAAAGGTCTGGGATGGAAATGGGAGACCAGATCCCCTCTGTAGAAGGTGTCTCAGGCTCACCATCATTTTCACTGTCCCAGGGTGACAGGAACTGTCAGTGTCCCTCCGTGGGCCCCGGGCAAAGAGCGCCGCAGTCACAGGATCGCAGGATCCCCGAGGCTGGAAAAGCTCTGCAGGATCACCGAGTCCGACCTGTGCCCACTCCCCACCTTGTCACCCAGACCAGAGCGCTGAGTGCCCCCTCCAGCTTTTCCTTGGGCATCTCCAGGGATGGGGACTCCACCCCCTCCTGGGCAGCGCCTTCCAGTGCCTGATCACCCTTTCCACGGAGAAATTCTTCCTCAGAGTCCAGGCCGAGCTCAGCAAGGCTGTGCCCCCTGCCCACCTCTAGCCAGGACCCCCATGTACTGCTTTGGGTCTCTAAGCCCAGGTGATTCTCCTCAAGAGAAAGGAGAGCTGGGACAGTGGCACAGCCCTTGAGAAACTCTGGCTCTGTGCAAATACATTTGAAACCCAGAATTTCTTTTCCATCCCAAATTTGCAGCAGCCTGTAGGGATTTAACTCCTTGTTTGGCTGCGCAATCCCATGTGCAGGCAGGAGAGGAAGATGTGGGGAGAAAATCTGATTCACGGTGCAAATCCCCAGTTGGGAGAAGAAGTTTGATTTACCAAGGCCAGAGGTAGTAAAGAGCTTGGACAGGAATTTGCACTAAACCTTTGACACACAAGACATTTCCCTTTCAGGCCAAGACAAACAAAGGAAGGAAGTGTCTGGGACTTTTAAAGCGACCTAGTGGAGACAGGTAAGGGCAGATAAGGGCTGAAGGAAGAGTGGGTTGGGCGGGGGAAGTATCCAGTTTTACAGATTTGTTGGAATCCTGAGTGCTCTGCAAATCGGGCTGAGGGGAGGCGAAGCCGCCTGGGGAAGGGCCCTTTGCAACGGGAGAAAGAGGCTGAACATCCCCGAAGTGCTGAGCACGGCCTTTCTATTCACCCACCGCCTCTTTTCCACTCGCTTTGCAAAGTTCTCTGTGCCTGAGGCTGGCAGGGTTTGGAGGCTCTCACCTGCAGGCTCTGTGGAGGGGTTCAGGTGCTGGGCCAGGGCTGCCCGGACCATCCCTGCCAGATCCCACGACTTCTCAGCATTATCCTTGGTGTAAAAGAGTCTTTGCCCCTTTCCAGCACTCAGGTCCTGCAATAAAAAAAGGCAGCTGGAGCTGTTCCTGCCCTGCGAAAGGGAGAACAACGCCGTGTGATGGAGGGATTGAAATAACCCCACGTGATAAAAAAGCTCTTCACTGGCGCTGTTCTCTGTCCCCACACCTCTCATGTGGGGGACACAAGGGATTCTCGTGTTTCCAGGGCTGGGAATGGGAGCAGCAAGGAGCCTTCTGTGGGGCAGCAGTCAGGAAGAGGCCTGGCTCCCCTCTGGCTGTGCCATCTCTGCCTGACTCTGCCAGGGCATCCTGCAGGGAAGCCAGAGCTCCCCCAGCCTGGCAAGCAATGGCTTTTCCTGGTACAACATCCCTGATCCCTCATCCCTGTGGAACAGGATTGCTACAGCCTTGTCCCAGCTGACAGATTTAAAATGCCGGGGTTAACCTTGCCTGTACAGGGTTAATTTTCCTCTCGGGGTTTCAGTTTCCCCCTGGAGTCACCTGTGTGGTGACTCCACAGGTCCCCTGCATGAGTCCCTCCGAGAACATTTTGCTCTTTGACCTCCAATCCTTCCCTTCTTCACTAAATTGCTCCCATTTCTTTTTAACCCTTTTCCCTCGCTCGAGGTACAACACAGCAAGATTAAGTCACAGCATGAGGAGGCCCCGTGGGATCCACAGAAGGGATGGAGGAGAGCTGGTGAGATCCCAGGGCCAGAAGGAGCAGGGGGGTCCCTCAGTGCTGTCCCCACAGCACTGCCACCCCACAGAGTCACTGACCCCACAGAGTCGCTGACCCCCGCTCCCTGGTCTTATCTTGCCTGGTGTTTTGCATACTGTGAGTCACTAAAAAAACGCCCAGGGACTGCTCTCCCTGGCCAGGACCAAGGCTTGGAGTCTGAGACCACGAAAACAAAGCTGCTGCTTTCTGGGTTATTTATAAAGCAAACTGGACAAATAAACCTTTCCTAGCCAGAACGGTCAAGGTTATGAATCCATAGTTCTCCTTTCCTACGGGGACCTTGTTTGTGACTCATTCCCAGCAGACCTCGGGGGCTCCCAGTGCCTGAGCTGGGAACGAGGAGCTGCTCACAGCTTGGCAGAGGCAGCCGAAGGCTCCCTGCGAGGCCTGAGCACCACCCTCCTTCCTTACTATTAAGCAAAGACCAGCAAAGCCATCTGTGAGACAATCAAATCCTTTGGAATCCCAGAAAATTGGCTGGAGCACCATCTGGAGGCAGTTCCTGGAAGGTGTGGGCAGAGCATCTCCTGTAGCACCTTTCCCGGGATGGGGACCCTCACCGGGACCCTCCAGGCTGAGGAGCTCCCATCCCACCAGGAATTACCAGGACACAGCAGGACCTGGGATTCAAGGTCCCCGAGCAGCAGATCATTGTCCTGTTCTGTCTCTCTTGGACCAAATCTGTTCCTGGATATTCTGCCCAGCTGTTGGCCCCAAAATGAGGGTTTTTCACAGTCAGTCTCTCTCCTGTGTCCCTGGAAACCGGGAAGGAGCCCCTTGGATCACATTTTTTTCCTCCAACCCGTGCATTTACAACCATGGTGTAACTTTTTGCCCACGTGCTCTGCTCTTCCTTCGTTCTTGTCGGTGGAGCAGGCAGATGGATCTGCCTGAAATTAGGGAGCACTTCTCCAGAAATCCCTGGTTTGTTTTTTCTGGGCTTGATTTGTTACTGATTTCTCCAAGCTTTTCTTTCAAGAACCAGTCTGTCTAAAAGTATCTTCTGCTGGGTTTGACCACAGCTTTGTTATCCCGCTCCATCTTCCCGGTGACACGCCGGGTGCCACTTCCCTCTGCTCTCTGGAAGTGGAAATTATTATGTTTTTAAATTCTGCTGATGCTGAGAAGAGCTGTGATTTATAAGAAGTGATGCTGTGCGTGCCCTGACATGTTTCACGTGTCAGCACCGAGCGAGCCGCGCTCTGCAGCCTTCAGTGAAGAGCCTGGAGTTGTTTTTTCTTTTTTGCAGGGATTTGCTTTCTGTAATCTGATCATTCACGTTGTTCACAAAGACAACTTGATTTTTCAATACTTGATCCGCTTTCTCCACGGCCCGTCGAGGCTTCCTTCACAACGAGTTGACTTTTTATTGCCGATTCCTGAGGAATTCTCACCAAACACGGGCTCAGAAAACATTTGCCCGGCTGCAGCTCAGTGGCCGCTTTGGGATGCCCACCGTGGGCAGCTCAGGGATTGTGTTTAAAGCTGATGCATCTCTGGGTGGTGTTTTCTCCTCACGTCCCATGTCCAGAGTATTAAACACTTCCTTCCCCTTCGGCTCCCGAGGCTGCTCTCAAAACTGGGAGCCGGGGGCTGCTTGAGCAGGGCCTCCCTATCGCCAGAATCTGCTTATCTGCAGCTCAAAGGAAATTCTGCTTGGCTGCTGTGTTCCAGCTCCGGATGAAAGGATGAAATGATGAAATGCCTCCTGCCCGCGCAGCAGAGCCTCCGCGCAAGGGGCCGAGGAGCCGCTCCCCAGGAACGGCGGCTGGGAAAACAATCAGGGGCTCTCGTTTCACGGGGTCAGCGGGTGCCAGGGGGCTCGTCCGAGGCCCTCGGGGCAAGAGGTTTCAGGATTTTGGTGCTTCAGAGGGAGGGAGTCGACGGACTGGATAAACATTTACGTGGGGAGAAACATCTCGAGACTGAAACATCAAATAAAATCCTGTCAAATGAAATACGATCACAAGGACTGGATTAAGCCACTAGAAAGTCTGGGCAGGTTTAAGAGCTCACTTGTGTGGAAAAGGGGGAGTTTGGTATTTTCAAGTGTTTCTACACCACTCACGGCGTTCCCCAGGGCCTGGAGCGTGCTCTTGCTGCTAAAAATAAACCACTCAGGAAGGCTCCGACAGCCTTCTCAGCGCTTCAGGTGCTCTGAGCTGACAAAGAGGAGAAAAAGCCACAAGAAAAGAATGGATGAGGCTGTTAGACGTGCCTGGGTGAGAAACGGCCACCTCCAGCTCCGCTTGACAGAGGAGCGAGCAAGGAGCTCTCGTCTCACTGGGGGGAATTATAATTTATAGAAAACAACTCACCTCTGCCACTTAGGCTCCTGAAAGCTAATGGAGGAAGACTCAGAATTAGGGAGAGCGTTTGTTTTCTCTTTCTAGAAGACACTGCATGTTTTTATTCTCCCCCTTCTTTGTGCGTGTGTTTAGATAAAAGTTAGGGCACAAAGACTTTGCTGGGCTGGTGCCAAACTAAAGCTCAAGAAAACAAACCTCAGCCTTCAAGGCCGGGAGGTTCAGAGGGTCGCCAAAGCCAGTCCTGCTCGCACAGGAAATCATATCATGTAATCTCTTGTTTGGGACTTTGGCAAAGGATAAAATCCTTCTCAGAAGGGAGCGCTGCCATTTCGGAGAGCAACGGCCCAAGAGAAACACAGCGTTTGAGGGAGCAGGGGTTTTTCAGGATCTGTCTGCAGAAATACCCAGGCTCCATCCCTGGCTGGGAAAACAATTATTTATTTCATGGCAATAAAAATTACCTTCCCTTCCAAACTAGCTACAGAAGCCTCCATCAACAGAGGTGAGAAGGAAACGTTCTCCTGCCCAATCCAGGACCTGTTTCACCATTCCTGATCCAATTCTTCAACCTCTCAAAACCACACTTACTTCTACCCTTCCACTCTGCGAGGAAACCACAGACAATTCTCCTCTGTGCAGGGCTTGTTGCAGTCTTGGATGCGCTCTGGAGTGATTTTATCTGAAGTGTTTCTTTAGCTTTCTCATGGACCATGTGGAACAGTATCAAAAGCCATAAAACTTTATGTATTTACAGCCTCTTCTGGGAGCACAGCTCTCAGAACATCGTCTCAGATGTAAATTAACTCAATTATCTTTGCTTGGGATGCTTGGATCTTGCCCAATTACCGTTGCAGTTTCTCATTCCCTCTGGTGCTGACAAACAATGCGTTTAAGTGCTTGTTCCACTGTTTTCCCAGATCGCAACACCACATAATTCTCTCTGATCTTCAGCCCCTGTTTTAAGAGAAACCTTTGGCATTTTTCCTTGACCGTTTTCCACCCTCTCTGGCTTAGTGAAAGTTTCCTTCTTGGCTTTCTTGCACCTGCTGAGTGAATTTAATCTTGCCCAAATCACCTGAAAGTGTGCAATGCATTTAGTGCATTTCTACCCTGTTTTTTCCTTACTACACTGAAATTTCTCTCCTTTGTCAATTATAATCCTCATCTGATCCATCACCCTTTGAAGTTTTGACCCATTTCAGCCTTCTTGGCATTACCTTCCACCAGCTTCTTGTCTGGAGAACGACTGAGATCCACTGATTCCTTCCACATACAGAAACTCCTCCATTAATTACTAGTGAGAGTTGCTGCTGCAATCTTATCAAAATCTGAACACCACAATTTTTCATTACTTTTACGCCACGATAGTAGGGCCACGTGCCTTTGGACGAGCTGCTGGAATCAAAGGATCTGATTTTCCCTCCTGCTCTGTCTTTCGTTAGTTAACAGCACTGAAAATGCCATGGGTTCTCTCATACCCTCTCCTGGTGGGTCTGGTCTCCTCCTCATCGATCATTTCTGCAGTAAACAACAGCCCCTCTCTCCGTGCCCTGGTTGTGCTCCGAGCTGGACCATTCCCAGGCCCCTGGAATGATGTGAGCAGGTCCTGGCCGTTCCCACCACTGCAAAGCCTCTGCCCCACGGCCCTGACACCCTCAAAGGCTGCCTCAGTTCAGGGACAGGTACTGCTCAAAGCACAAGGTGGGGATCAGCAGGAGCCACTTCCAGCGTTTCACACAGAATCCCTGAATTATTCAGGTTGGAGAAGCCCTCTGAGACCAACCTGTGCCAGATCCCCACTTTGTCAGCCACACCAGAACACCAAGTGCCACGGCCAGTCATTCCCTGGACACCTCCAGGAGGCACCTGACCACCCTTTCCATGAAGAAATTCCTCCTGAATTTGTACCGCCTTTTTTTGAACTTTCCTTCTTGAATTTCCTGAACTTTTACTGCCTGCACTGCTCGGCCTCAGATGGGGTGAAGGCTACAGCCCCTCACGGGGCAGGAGCTGGATCAAAAGGGAGAGTTAAGACCTCTCAGCATCCCAACCTCTCCCAGCGCTCACGACCAGGGCGTTGCTGCTCTCCCTGCCCCAGATGAGCCCGCGGTGCTCTGGAGCTTCCCAGCCTGGCTGAGCAGCAAATGCTCCGGGCTTATCGCCCCATCAGAGCGGTTGGAAGACAGTTGAGTGTCTCTCGGGGCGCTGATAGCAGGGAAGGCTTTGCTCTGGGAGATAAGCTGCCCTCCCTGAGCAGCCAGGGGAGGCCGTTGGTATCTCAGCGTCTTCCAGCCCTTCCAGACCCACCCTCGGTACGTGGGGATGGTGAGGAGCCGGGGCCAGGGCTGGGGACAGTTAACTGAACCCCTCACTATCATCCGCGTTCTGCTCCCGGGAATCGTTTCTCTCGTGTTGATCAGGCCCCTTTGCGGTGACCTCATTGCCTCGCCAAGCCGTAAACAGACAAAGCCTCGTGGTTTTGGAGATGGATTCATTCAGGAGAGAAAGGTGCTGCGGGAAGGTATCTCAGCCCAAGGTTGCGCAATGCACAACAGCTCCGTTTTCTGCTTGAGCGGCTGCCCAGCTCTCGCCGCAGGTTTCAGGAGAGTTTCATAAGCTTCCCCTGTCCGGTCTGGGGGGAACTGGGTGTGTCTGGAGGGCAGCTGTTCCCTGCCAGCTGCAGCCAGAGCTCCCTGCGTCACCCAGTGCTCAGGTATGAGCAAAAAGAAGTCCAGGCCACCTTTACCTGGAGGAATCAGTAGATCCCAGTCCCACTGCCAGGGCGAGGAAGAACCAGGGTGTGCACAGAGGCTGTTCCCTGCTGCACGTCCAAAGCCTTCGGAAACACGGAGGGCAAATACTGTGGTGAGGCAATAATGTTGGTTTCACGGTTTCTGTGTACATTACATTAAAAAATATTTCCTTTTTCGTTTTAAACGCTGCCCAGTCCTTCCCTTGGGCCCTGCTCAGCTCAGCTGTGAGAAGGATGATCACCCTCCCCAGGCAGCATGCGCTCTCTAAGGTCCTGCTCCGTTTTTCCTCCCCATTTTCACCCATGGGAAACCACCACTTTCCCAAATATAGATGTTTTCATCCAAATAAAGGGGAGGAGGTTGCAATATTGTTAAAAAATAACCCATCTCCGAGGCAGAAATCTAAAAGCGGTGCAAAAGCATCACTCTTTTTCACAGGCTGGGGAGAACGGCACTGCAACAGCCCAACATCATCCGTGGGCAGCCTCTGCCATCTGCTGGCACCGAGTCCTGCAGCAAGACCTGTGCTTGGGAGTGCTCGTCAGGGAACAGACAGGAGGGGAAAACGGGCGTCTTTAAGTTCACAAGCCCTTTTCTAGGAGAAACGTTACCTGGTTTTGGTCTCGTCAAAAATACTGAGGTCACAGAATGGTTTGCGTTGGAAGGGACCTAAAAAATCATCCAGTTCCACCAAACCAGGTTCCTCCAAGCCCCATCCAACCTGGCCTTGGACACTTGCAGGGATGGGGCAGCCACGGCTCCTCTGGGTGACCTGTGCCAGGCCCTCAGCACCTTTAGAGCAGGTGGAGGCCCCAGGCGTTCAGCCAGGGATTTGTACAAAGCCGTGAATTAAACACCCCTGTGCAAGTACCAATACAGGGTTCAAAGTCTGCTTTTACCACCTTCCTTCCCTGGAGAGGTTTGTACACCCACCTGCAGAGCTGTCCCCGGGCAGGGAGCACATCCAGGGGCAGCACCGGCAGCAGCACAGCCAATGGGAGCTGAAAAGGTGCAATAGAAACTGTGACAAACTGAAAACTCCTTTTTATTACCTGTCTTCTCACTTATGGAAGCCTCACCTGTACCTGAATGCCAGTAAGGAGGTTAGAGACAATCAACAGAGAAAGAATTCAGGTCCTTAGCCAGGACTCCAACTTTGTCAGGGAAATTCTGCAGCCGCACCTCAAAGTATTTTTAGTTCTGGCCTTGGCTACTCAGATGGAGCTTCTTGAAGCTTCCCAACACTGCAGGCACCGTTTCCAGAACAGCATTTCGAGGTTCTGCCTTTCCTGCTCCATGTTGCAGCCCACTCTGGTTGTTCAGAGACCCTTCCTTGTGGCCCAGAATCAGCAGAAGGAGCTTTATAACAAACAGGTGGTTTTCTGGGCAAACAAACCAGGATTTCCTTTCAATCAGCTCAGAATTCGATCAGCATTATTTGATGTAACAGAATGTTTTGAAGCCGAGGACTGTTTTCAAACCACCAACAAAAATATTTGTATTTTTTTTTTCCTCTGCATCTTGTTGCAGCTCTTTTGCTTTTCCTTCCCACCATTTATCTTTCACAACACCAAGCCTTGCCTGTGCTTCCTGTTTGGCTGCTGGTCGGTAGTTTTCTCATTTGCTGTTATTTTTGACTTCCATCCAAGCTTTGTATGATATTAATAGCTGTTGCACAGAACTGTAATCATCCTCAAACCAGCCCTAATATTAGCAGAAGTAGCCAAGAACTGTTGTGAAGGCCTGAGGGATTTGAGCAGTGAATTTTCTCCTCCATCCTGCCAGTTCTGCCCCAGCCCAGGGAACCAAAACATCCGCCCAGCACTCAACTCACACAGCTCATCCTGGCCACCACAAGCAAGAGAGAAGCAGCTTGGTTGGGCCCAAATGCACAGAAGGATGCTGAAAGAAGATGCTGATGTGAGAATTCAAGAATTAGACGTTATTGGTTGCCTAATTAATGCTTCAGCCTAATCAAGATAGAGCAACACTCATTGTTCATCCAGCAGTGCTAAGACTAACAGCCAAATTAGTCATTTTCTATTAAAGATTGTCAGCAATAGAAAAAAATAAACACAGAGGATAAAAGCATCTACCCTGCTCCCCCAGCAGTAAATTCTCCTCCTTCCTTTGCGCTGCTGCAGTGACTCATCAGCATCCTGAGGGGGAAATAGTGATCATTTTTTTCTTCTTTGCTGGGAGGAATATGATTCTAAGGCTGGTGGTTTCTTCTTCCTCTGTTTAGAGTCTACTCGAGGCTACTTTTTAAAATGTATTTTCTGCTACCGTCTCTACTGGAGTCTTTCCTCCCAGGGCTGCAATCCCACATTGCACCCAGATATACCACGTGTCCTGCATCAGATATACCACATGTCCTGCATTTTACCTATATTTTTTTTTTGTCACTTCCACCAGTTTCTGTCACCTGCCAAAACCTCAGCAGGATGGTCAGCAGCGGATTCCTGGTGAGTTGCTAATCCTGGGGTCATCCCGAGCTCAGCATCCTGTGCTCTGTCAGCACTTCCTGCTCCTTAAGGAGGACTTGGGATTTACCTCAGGTAAATCACCTGAGGCACCACTGCACCTCACACCAAACTATTCAAATTCGATTGCCGTCCCCTTTTTGCTAAGCGGCTGCTTTTACAGGAAAATGAGGAAAGCTGCCAGGGCAGATCCAGACGAGCCCTGGGGACAAAGTCCTGTGGAGCCACACGGAGCCTTTGGTTGCTCACTGATAAAAGTGATGCCGCATTTCCATTCTGCAGCCCGGGATCCTCCATCATCTTACACCAGGTACTTCCTACAAGCTGTAACACCGAAGTCCTTCCCAGCAGGGAGAGGGTCTCCTGGGGGGAGTTCAGACCCTGATGCTCTGACCACAGAGTTCCCTTTCTTGTCTATCCAGACCCCGGTGTCGTTTTATGAAGGGAGGGCGATAACTTCAAGACAGGAAGAGGACACTGCCTTCTTTGGTTTAAACTCTTTCAGTTTCATTTCATCCTAGACAAGTGGTTTAGTCAGACTCCACCCAGGAGAGAGCTTCCCTATTTAAGGCTCAGTCAAGAGATGACAGACTGTCCTGCCCAGGGTCTGCTGCAGTGTGGAAGAGGTGCAGCCAAGCCACCATCCCTCGGCGGTGACATGATGCCTGCAGCAAAAATGAGGTGAGTGCCCAGCATCGGTTCTTGTCACAGCTCCCACAGCGACAGGGTGTGGGGGGCGAGGCTCGGCACAACATCCTGGCTCAGAATCTCACCATGGCTAAGGCTGGAAAGGGCCTCTGAAGGTCGCCTTGTCCTCGTCTCACTGCACCCAGACAGCTTCAGAGTCTCTCAGAGCATGGAGGCTGCACAACCTTGCCAGGAAAACTGTGCAAGGCCTCTTTTCTTCTCCCAGTTAAGTTTTCTGATGTCCAGATGGAGCTTCCTGAGCTTGTTTGTGCTCTTCTTGCCCTGGCACTGGGCACCACTAAAAAAGCCTGGCACTTCTTTGCAACCTCCCTTCAGGTATTTCTACAGCTCTAAGATCCCTCTGAGCTTTCTCCTCTCTAGGCTGAAGAGTGTCAGCTCTCTCAGCCTTTCCTCGTGGAAGAGACACTCCAGTCCAGCACCTTCATGACCTTGTTGGGCTCTTTGTTGAGCCTTTCTTTGCCCTTCAGCTGAAGGCACAACCCCTGCTTCCTCCCCATTGAAGGTGAAGAAGCTTTAATCCTGTGGGTGAGGCTAGCTCTACTTCCCCTTTTTGCAGCCCATTCCAGGGTCTTTGTCTTAGGTACAGGAGCAGCCCTGGCTCCAGGCACTGGTGACTCCATTCCTGGCTTGCTGTTCTCCAAAGGGAAGGCTCACAGATAGCTCCCTGAAAAATGGGCTGATTGGAACAAGGATTTGCAGGTCCTTTAGTAGCCTGAGTGCAAAGGATGTGTTGAGCAACCAGAAAGAGCTCCCTCCTTCCCCTCCCTTCCTGTTCTGCTCTGTGTGGGCTCCTGGGGTCCCACCCTTCCATAACTCACCATTTCCTCTTTGTAGCAAGGAGCAGCTGAGGGAGAAGCTGGATGCCCTTCAGTGTCACTTCACCTGGAGGTTGGGTGTTGACTCTTTCAATCCTCCGCATGTCCTACAGAAGTTGGATGTTGAGATCACGCACACGGCCCACCAGAACCAGGTGGCCCTCCTGGGGCTCCAGGCGTACCTGCACCAGCTGAACAACCAGAGCACAGAAGCTCTGCAAAGCCTCAGAGCTGCTGAGGAGCACAACAGGGAAGAGGAGCAGCCGGCGTCTACTGCTGGCTCCTTGATCATCTATGGGAATTATGCTTGGATTTATTACCTTCAGGCCTCATATCAGGAGGCTGAAACCTACCTGGAACAAATCCAGCAGCTCTGCCCAACTCCTTGGGATGCACGGCTGATCCCGAGTATCCAGGCCCAGAAAGGCTGGTCCCTCCTGGCTATCAGAGCCCGGAACGGGGAACGGGCAAGAGAGTGCTTCGAAGTGGCCTTGATGCTTGAACCAGAGAACAGATCGTTCCGTACTGGGCTTGGAATGGCTCTTTATTCCTCCTGGAATTTCTTCTGGCAACCTGATATTGCAAGCGAAGCCATAATCCGGTTGGAAAGAATTGTCCAAGAGCAGCCAAATAACTACAGAGCCAAAATATATTTGGCCAGGCTTCTTGAACACATAGATAAGGAAAAATCAATTGGCTTGGTCGAAGAATGTGTAGAGAAAAGCTCTGACCCTGAGGTCCTCAAATTATCAGTTTTGTTCTGGATGCCACGGTCAACAGAGCGAGCGGTTGAGACCGTCCAGCGAGCCCTGCAGCAGGACCCAGGTTACCACCTTCTCTACCAGGCCTTGGCCAAGTGCTACAAGCAACAGTGGCTTAAAGCAAGGCAGGAAGACAAGAATAACATACTGGATGCAGCCATCAGGGACCTCCAGCAAATCGTTCAGAAACATCCAGACCTTGACCTTACGCTTGTCAAGCTGCAGTTGGCAGAGTTCATTGGTGTAAGAGACCCGGCACGGGAAGAAGAGATCTACAAGGAGCTGCAGGAGAAAATCGACACCCTGAGCCTCAGATGCCGTCAAGCCCTGAATCTCTTCTGGGGAAAGTTCTTCCTCTACCGGGGGGGATCCCAGAATAGGGCAAAAGCCAAGTTCATGGATGGTTACAGCATTTTAGTGCAGACAGACCAGAGGAGGGACTGCGGGCGCAGACTGAAGAAGATGGCTCAGATCTACCAGCGCAACGGTGACGCCAACGCCGCCAACGCCATCCACCGCTTCCTCGAGGAGGCCGACCGGCACCTGCCCGTGGAACTCGCCGCTCTCAGTTTGGATGATGGGGAGAGCCCCAGCCCGCAGAGAGCAGGGCAGGACTTCTTCCAAGGCTAGAAGGCCAAAAGGACTGTCTGTCTCTGCACAGTGAGCCCATCCCTCACGTGGGCATAGAAGTTGTGTCAGCTCCTCGCATCGTCCCCATGCTCAGCCATCAAACCCAGGCCCACCCACAGGTAACCAAGTGCCCAAACCTTACACACGCTGCTGTGTCCTGCTTCTCCCAGAGGGAATGAAAACAAGAGTGAAGAATTTGGCTTACTGGTCTGAGCACAGTCTTCTGCAGGTGTGGGCCTGTGTCTCTCCCTTAGAGCTGTCGTTGATCGGAACTGGATGATTAGGGCAGTGTGAGAAATCACCTCCTTAATTATAAGAATTCTACCATTTGCAACGAACCAGGAGGTGGATTCCTCTGTAAGATCACCGAGGAATCATGATGAGAGTGAAGTCCTTCTGTACAGGACACAGATGATCACTGGCCTGTCCAAATGCATTAAACACTGCTGATTAATGAGCCCACAGGGGTGATTTTATCTGCAGTAATCCTCAGAAGCACACACATGCCTGCCCCTGCCTGGACATAAACCAGGAGCTTTCTTGTACTAGTTCCCACCAGGAATGGCATTTTCATCCCTATTTCTGGAGTCAAAGTGAGGCTTCTAACATTCTTTGATCAATAAATATTTCTCTGTGTGATTTCTCCTTGCTGGTGTCTTCTTGCAGCCTGAAGCCCCCAGAGCATGGAACGCCAAAGATCCACCCTCTCCTCACTGTTCTCCCTCTCCCTCTCCATCCCCCCAGGCCCTTCCTCTGCTGTGTCCTTGTACATCCCACTTGGAGCTTGTGCCCTTCCCTGCAGGCACAGGTGGGCATCCCCCATCCCAGTCACGTCCCCAAGCACTGCCAGGGCCACCTTTGTGCCCAGCAGTACCCGAGTGGGGGTGGCTTCCTCAGGTGGCCCCAAACCCTACGTGTCCCCACGGAGCAGTGCCACAGAGACCAGGGCAGGTGTCCCTCAGCAGGTCCCACTGACAGTGACCTTGGTTCTGCTCCAACGAGGAACGGGCAAGCACCTAGTCTGGGAGAAGATGCTCCAGGAAAGGACCAAGCGTGCCCAGAAACAGAATTTGGGTAAGGAGAACACACCTTAGGGCCCCTCTCGTGCACATCTGGTGTGTCTGAGAGCCCAGAAACGCCCCTTTGACTGGGGGTCTCAGCAGTGGGTCAGCACCAGCGTACAAACACTTCACTCCCCAGACCTCACAATCAAGGGGAAAGAGAAACCCAGGCCACCACACCCACTCCAGGCTGTTTGACCTCCCGACACAAGAGTGGGGACCAAAGCTGTCATCCTCCTTCCTCCCCTGGACCCAGGAGCCACAGCCCGGGGCAAGATCCTTCCCCCAGCAGCAAAGTTGGCTGGGATCAGCCCTCGGGGCAGGAGCCCCTCAGAGAGCAGCCCCTCAGCCTTCAGTGAGGCCACACATGCCTGGGTGAAAATACACAGCACAAGGTAAAACCACGAGCCAGAGAACACGAAACTGTGGGTCATGTAAAACATCAGGATTTACTTAACTGCACAGTCAGGACAGTTTTCCAGAGCTCCATAAAAACAGCCACTTCATAAACTTGTGTGTGTTCCACAGGTGTCTTCACACAGCACTGGGCAAGGTCCCAGATGCCGACCTGGGAAAGCAGGACTCCCACCCCCACTGAACCATCCCCTCCTTCCCCTCACCAGCAGGAGCAGCACTAATTCCTTTAGGCTGCCCAGGAATCCTTTGGCTTTGCATCGACGACACCGTCCTCTACAGAATTCACGCCTTGCCAATACAGTACCAGGAAAGGTTTCTTTAGAGGAGCCACAGTCCCTCGGGCAGCTCGTTAAAGAGAGGCTTTTGCCCACCAGCCCAATCCAACACTGCCATCCTCAGGATTCCTGCTGCACCACCAGCCAGGTGGGACTTCGGCTCTGTGCTGATGGAAAGCCTGGATTCTGACAAAGCTCAGACACTGCTGAGTCAAGAACATCCTACGGAGCCCCTAAAAACCCCAACCAACTGACACTCATTTCGTGACTGCTCTACTTCACACAGGGAGAAAAACAGATGTTAGTGAAAATACCAGTTCTCTAGAGTATTTTTAATGATTAGCACTGAACAAATCCTGCTCGTTACTGTCTTGACCAATACTACATTCAGCACAGCATTAGATAACAAAAATAAATTGCACTATAAAATCCCATTAAAAATCTTAGTTAAGCTGAAAGATAAAAGGCAAAACATCATTTAATATAAGCTGCCAGGGGCCACAGAGACGGCCACGGAGACAAACTGTGTTTCCTCTACTTGTGAGCATTGGTGTGCAAATGCCAGGACAAGACCAACTCCCAGGTCTTCACTTCAGCATAGGAGAGGCAAAGAAGTTACCTTGATGCCCAAGATGGGTTGTTGACTTGCTTTTGCTCCCAAATCTAATTCAAGAGAAACACCAAAAATACCAGTTCAGAATTTTGGACACAGAGGTCCAACACTTGCGTTTTCCCAGGGAACATTCACCCAAATTTCACCCATCTCCCAAACAATGTTCCTCTCCCTACCATGAGATGATGTTTGTTACCCATCAGGCAGCTGCTGGAGGGCTGACTGAATAGTAAAGTGCAGGCTGCCCCCAAAAGTCTCATTTCAGTCCTCCTTGACCACCCAAATCACCTGCAGTCGTTCCAAACCTTGCATGACAGCACCCACTGGCACTTACTTGGGGGTGGTCTTGCTGAAGGTGGAGCGGACCCTCTGGGACAGGGAGCTGGACGAGGGTGTCTTGGAGAGCTGCTGCTCCGGGGTGGTGAGGGGTCCCAGAATGCTCACTGCCAAAAGAGAGCAGCACCGTGTGGGGACAGCTGAGGTTTTCTTTGCCGTGCAGGGAACATCAGGCATTCCCTGGCATCTGTCAGAAGCACTAGACAAATCTGGCATTTCCTGGCACGCTTTGCTTTTCCCTCTCCCTCCACGAAGCGAGGAGTGGCTGGCTCCGAGAGCCTCCCAGGCTGCTCGGATTGAGGGCTGCTGTTTTTAGTAACAGAGCAGAAGCCAGGGTTACCTTGAACCTCAGGCGTCCGTGGAGTGGAATAGGCGTTGGTGTTCTCAATCACGTGTGCTGGGTCAATGTTCTCCTGCTCCACCATCATCAGCTGGCTCCAGTAGTCCATGGGCAGCAGCAGAAGTCGCTCCACGACCTACAGAGACACCTGTGAGTCACTGATCACAGAATCACGGCATGGTTTGGGATGGAAGAGATAAAGTCACCCAGGTTTGTCCCACCTTGGGCTGACGCTTCGTGTCTTGCAGGAGGGTCATGGGGTCAGGATCTGGCACCGCGTGGGCCACTATTGTGGGGCCGAAGACTTTGGCCAAATTGGAGACGTCCATTTTAGTATCCGGGCTCTGAGCCACCCTGTATTAAAAGAAATTAAGAACGAATGTAAATTCGCCCCTTCAGTTGCGGTACGAGTCCCCTGTCCCACACACACTCAGCCTCTGAGTGAGCAGGTTTGTTCCAGAAGGAACACTTCATGCTCAGAAGCAGTAACCAGATCCAATTAGAAAAAGCACCAGTGGGGTAACCTTCCTCTTTCAGATCACAGAATGGTTTTGGCTGAGAGAGACCTTCGAGATCACCTGGTTCCAACCCCCCAGTCCCTCAGAATGTACCTCTGCAGGTGGACCATGAGGAAAGCCAAGGTGTCCCTATTGGCCTGAGGAAGTTCTCCAACTGCTTGGTACATAGCAGCGATGCTGTTGTCCTCATCTGAGATTTCTAGCGAGAAAAATTAATATTTAGACCTAAGAGGGTGCTCCCAGAAGCTGCAATATTCCCCTCACAGCCACAGCTACCCTGAGAAATAAGGAAGCCAGAAACTTCTCATGCTGTGTTAATAATGCTAATAATCTTGTATCCTGCCCAACCACAACTGAGGCACAAGGGCTCTACAGAGCACCAAGGCCTGCTGGCTCACTCAACAGCAAAACCACAACCATCGAGCCCAAGGAAAGAGCTGCAGCAATTCCTCACCTGCAGCTTCCATGAAAGTCTTGTTTAACCGGAAGGTGAGAAGGGGCTCTTTCAGGCTGCGCAGGAAGTCCTTGAGAAGGCCGCAGATGGCGTGGATATCGTCCACTTTACTGAGCAAAGGAATGTTTTTTGCTCTAAGAAACTTCTCTTTCAGCTCCCTCACAGTCTTGTCACAGCCAGAGACGCGGTAAAGGCCCGTCTGTTGGCACAAAGCTTTGCTCAGAGGAAGAGGTCAACTGATGTTCTTCCACCCCCACCTTCTCTCCACACCTGAGTCACCCACCGAGCAGCACAATACATACCATAAATAAGGGATATTTGGGTTAACAATTTGCTTCCCTAACACCACAACCCATTTCATTACCACTGTTTCACACCTCATTTTCTTCTTACCTCATGCAGTCCTCGTTGCTCGATCTCATTAACACAGTGCACGATGATGGAAGGGATCATTGGAGGAGTAGAAGGGACAAAATCCATCAATGTGCCCTAAAAGACAGAAGGGAAAATAAAAAAAAATAGAGGGATTCAGTCACCAAGACATGGAAAATACTCTCTCAGGAATTCACAGCAAGATCTACGGACTGAAAACAAGAATTGTTGCTCTTCTCAGGACTGATGAAGAAACATCACATCCATCAGCACAACGCTGCATCGCCTGCCCGGAGCTGCCACCTTCCCCACTCAACGCCCTCCTACCATCACACCCCTACACCCCCTCCCCGCTTGTGGAACGATGCATTAGCAAGCTCATTTGCATGTTATTATGCAGCTCCGAGCAACAGGAACTTTGCTGGGGAAGGCAGCCTGGGAGCTGAGCGAGCCCCAAAGCAAGGCGGGCCCCTCGGGGC
>VWPU01015936.1:39890-59651 GCA_013398955.1 Callaeas wilsoni
GGGCCCCTCGGGGCGCAGACCCACCCCTCCCCAAGGCCAGGGGGGGCCCTCGGGGCGCCGCCCCACCTCTCCCCAGGGCGAGGCGGGGCCCGCCGGGGGGGGGCCCCCCCCCGGCGGGCCGCCGGGCCCCCCGGGGCGCCGCCCCACCTCTCCCCAGGGCGAGGCGGGGCCCGCCGGGGGGGGGCCCCCCCCCGGCGGGCCGCCGGGCCCCCCGGGGCGCCGCCCCACCTCTCCCCAGGGCGAGGCGGGGCCCGCCGGGGGGGGGCCCCCCCCCGGCGGGCCGCCGGGCCCCCCGGGGCGCCGCCCCACCTCTCCCCAGGGCGAGGCGGGGCCCGCCGGGGGGGGGCCCCCCCCCGGCGGGCCGCCGGGCCCCCCGGGGCGCAGACCCACCTCTCCGATGCGGACCGGAGTGCCCGTCAGCGTGGGGATGCAGGGCAGAGGGCAGCGCTCCCGGCACTCCGGGTGAGCGACCACCCGGCAGTCTCTGCACTTGAGAGAGATCTTCCCAAACTTGACTCTCTTTCCACACGGAACACACGATTCCGGTTTGATAACCTGATGGTCCGGAGCACGCAGATGGGAGAGATTAGGGCAGTGTAGTAACTCAGCAGGAATTAAACTGGGTAACAGTTCCCCGACCCACGCAGGTAACTGGTACAGTTCATATTGACCTGAGACGTAATCACAGAATCATGGAATAGCCTGAATTCAAAGAGACCCACTGAGATAATCAGTCCAGCCCTGGCCCTGCACAGACACCCCGACAGTCCCAGCCTGTGCATCCCTGGGAGCGTTGTCCAAATGCTCCTGGAGCTCTGGCAGCCTTGGGGCTGTGCTCATTCCCTGGGGAGCCCATTCCGTGCCTGACAACCCTCTGGGAGAAGAGCCTTTTCCCAATATCCAACCTAAACCTCCCTTGACACAGCTGGCAGCCTCTCATCACACACATTTCAAGATGCAAGGAGATGCTTTTCCAAGCTCCTCCTGCCCGTAGACCCACCGTCTTTGAAACAAAGTCGTGCAGCCTCACTCCCCCGTTGTGCTGCGGGGTGCTGGAGCCATCGGTTTCCGACTTGGACTCCAACTGCTTATTGCCTATGCTGGACTCGCTGTTCCAAGGCTGCAAAGGACCTGGAAGACAAAGGAGGAAGAGGCTGACTGGCTGGAATCACCCTCTGCCCCCAAAAGCATGGGCATCATAAAGCAGAAGCAGCTTCCAGGTCCTGGAAGGAATAACTAACATTTCAGGCTGACCTGAGTAGCTGTGTCGGGACAGGACAGAGATGTCACACCTACCGCTCTTCCTCCGGCTCCTCCGAGGATAAGGCACTGTCTGGATGGTAGAGATGGCTTCAATTGGGCCACCATCGTTGGGTACCATCAGGGTGGTCTTTGCTACTATGGATTCATTAGCCTGTAATGACAAATGCACCAGTGACAGGAATGCTGACAGAACACGGGAGTTCCAGTGGCCCTGGAAGCAGGCAGGAACCGGGACCAAGCGCACACAAACCCAGCTGGGCCCACCATACCTGGTCTGCTGTGTTGCCAATGGATCTGGATTTCTTCTGAGGACCTGAGGGGCCTTCAGCAAACTGCCTGGAAGAGCGCTGAAAAGAGAGCACATATCTTGCCTAGGAAGCAGGAATGCTGTTAACTTGGCATTACACTGGTCCAGGATAATCAGAAGGACTGAACATTTCATGCATCTGTGGTGTGTGCAGACAAGTCCTTCAGCAGTTCCTCTGCTTCGTGGCAACCTCAGAGGTGCCAGGAAGAATTAGGGAACCTCAATATGCTGCTCTTTCAAATAATTTTCCTAGGCAGCTTTATAATTCGGTTCAGAAAAAAAAGAAACCCAGCCTAAGAAAGGAGGACAAAAAAGCCCCAACAAACCCATTGAACTACACACACAAAAACCAGCAACTAAGCAAGTCCCAGACTCTCCCGAGCTCCACTAGGTGATGGTTTCAGGCTCTTTCACACCTGTCTCTTCTGCAGATTAAAGCAGAACCACAAGCTCCTTTATACAATAGAAAAATGTTAATTTCCTACACCATTTTCCCCTAATCTGGGAGCTGTTCATCTCCAAGTGTTTTCCTGCAAACCCCAGGCTGTAACAGCGCAGGATATTCAGAACTCCACTCATTTGCAGTAGACAAACAATGACATCAGACCTAAATTTCAATCTAAACCCCCACAGCAGCAGCACATCCATCAGGTCTGACTGTGCTTAATGGCTCAGAGGTCACTACAGGTGGCTGTGAGGTGACAGATGGTGGCATTGTGGCAGCCAGGGCGAACAATGGAAACTGTGTGACAGGAAACAATTGAACAATACCCGCTTCGCTCTCCTCTTCAGCCTGACAGCTTTCACCACCGAGGAATCCCAGTCCTGGGGGAAACACATGGCACTGGTTAATGGTAAATACCACACAGCCCCTCGGCCAGGGCTTTCATCGAGTTTTAGCCGATAGCACAAGCGGGAAATGCAAATCAGCTCAACCAGGTTAATACCCCAGCATTAAACACAAAGGGTCTCTGGAGATCAACCCCCTCCCCTCGGGCTTTACAGGGGAGGAGAACTTCAGAACGTGGAGACACATTACCAGTGAGTCATCGGACTTGTCAAAGCTGATGTCTGACAGAATTGAGCCAGATTCATCTATTGTAGACAGCCTAAAAAACAAAAATTAGAAGAAGCTTGTATCAGTTTGGCTTTCAGTCAGTCACGGTTCCAGAACAATCTCGCTGACTCAGAAGAGCTGTATTTTAAAATGGAACAAGAAGGAAACTGTTGACATGGGTGCAGAATGTGTCACAGAGGCCGACAGCTGGATTGATGCCTGACACCTCAGACAAAATGCTGTTTCCCTACCTTTTGTTACCTGAACTTCCCACAGAAGCCTGTGGCCTGTTCAGGAAGGCGAGGACAGACTTCTGCTCCTCACTGAGCTGGATGCTGCCGGAGGCATCACACATGAGCAGCTCCCGAATCAGCTGGATTTGCCGCTCCTGTGAGCACAGATAGCATCAGCAGCTGGATACACTGTGTTTAATTACTGTAAGACCCGACCAAGTGTTCGAGATACCAGAGATAAGCGCTCAGAACTTGTGTCAATGGACTGCTAATGGCTGCAGGCAGGTAATGGCAGCTCAGACAGGTAAGTTTTTTTCCCCTTCCCCAGCAGCCAGTCTCCTGTCCCAGATCAAAGCAGAAGGAGCCGAGCCAATTCCTTGCCCGTTTTTTTTTGTTTTTTTCCCCTTCCCTTGAGTGCCAGTCCTTATTTGCCACTGATCAATGCAGTTAAACCACCTTGTCTCCACACTCTCAAGAGCTGCCGGGTAACACAGGAATTCCTCACCAGCTTCTCACAGTCCATTTCGGCTTTTTGCCTCCGTTTGATCTCCACATCCACCTGATTGCGGGCGTGTTTCAGCTTCACGTCCAGGGCACTGCGCTCGGCTTCTGTCTTCATGAGGAGATCTTTGTACCTGCCGAGCTCGTGCTCTGTTTTCTGCCATTTCCTCCGATGCTCCTCAAAGTTCTTTGCTAACTGAATAAACTCTGGGGAGAGAACACACGAAGCCTTATAGCTGGGCAAGCAGAGGAGCAGCTGACAGCAGGTATCTGTTCACACACAATCCCAGGGATTCCTGAGGCTGGTAAAGACCTCCAAGGGCACCGAGTCCAAGCTGTGCCCAATTCCCCACAATGTCACCCAGACCAGAGAACTGAGTGCCACGTCCAGTCATTCCTTGGACACCTCCAAGAACGGTCACTCCAAACCTCCCTGGGCAGCGCCCTCCAATGCCTGACCACCCTTTCCATGAAGGAATTCCTCCTGGTGTGCAATCTGACCCTCCATAACCTGCTCCCAACTGTGGGGAACCCAGCCTTCGGGCAAACCCACCCACGCAAGAGATGTCCATGAGCTCCTCCATTTCTCAGACCAAGCCCTTCCCACCAGCACCAGCCAGAAGAGCTGGAACACGAGATGTTGCATGAAGCCAGTTTGCTACAAGCAGAACGTGGCCCTGCATAGGAATTCAGCTGGGACTTGACGTTTCTCAACAAAGGAAAAACCCCTATTGGACTGGTTTTAGCAGATTCTGCAGGAACACCTCAGAGACAGAACTCACGGCATTCGTTTCCTTCGCTCAGGAGCTCGGCCTGGCGCGTGAGCTGCTCGTACAGACCCCGCAGGTTCGCCATGGCGGTCTTCATCCTCCTGCCGAAAAACCACAGCTAAACAAGCAGCCCTGCCCTTCCCTCCCACTTCCCAACAGAAACCAGCCCAAGGAAAAGAGAACCGGCCTCAGAGTTACTGGTTGTAATGCTTTCAGGCGGATTTGAGAAGCTGCACGAACAAAACTCATGTTTTATGGAGATATATGCATCTAGTTTTTTTCACTGGGAATGAAAATCCATAGCCCTCCACAGTTTATGGATAACAGAGCCTCGGAGAGAGGCAGATCTGCCCACCTTAGTGCTTCCACTATCCTCCAGCAGAGCACAGAGGCTCAGAACCCAAGGCAAGATGACGGATCCCAAGTCCTTCCCTTCGGAAAGGATACAGAACACAGCCCGTGCCCTGTCTACAAATAACTTGGTACTATATAGGCCACTAAAAACCTGCAAGTTTTCAGCACTTTGTAAGATAAAAATAGGAGCAACATTCCGGGGAATTTTAATACAGTTTTAAATTTAGCTGCATTTTAAGTTACAGCTCCTCCTGCAAATAGCTGTTAAAATTCAACCAGTCAGCACATTTCTCTCAAACAGCAGCAACAACGGCATAAACAGAGGCAGCGAAGGGGAAAGTTTCCAGCTCAGCAAGACAGAAATGACTTCACTAATGCAAGAGGTGGCTGGGGCAGGCAGGGCAGGGAAATGAACTGGTGCTGGAAGGCTTGGGAGAGGTGCCAGGAGGGAACCCAACACGCCAGCACAGAAGGCTTTGAGGTACCTGACCCACAGGTACAGACTTCACAGGCACATCGACACTTTCTCTGTTAGGCGGACTAAGAGGTGTGGAAGAGCTCTGCCCTTGCAGTGCGAACTCAGAGCACGGGGCACGCCCAGCTCGGTGCCTTGATTACCAGCATCAGCATCACCATCCCGCGGCCCACCGCGACCCGGAGGCCGCAGGGACCAGCCCAGCCCGGGCAGCGCCCAGCACCCCCCTCCGAGCCGGGCGATCGGGGCTCCGAAACCACCGGGAATGGGCCTGGGCGGGTCCGTATCGGCCGCTCCCCTCAGCCCTCCCGATGCCCCGCACTCACCTGAGCCACCGGTCCCTCTTGGCTCCCCCCCAGGACTCCCTCAGCCCTCGCCGGGTCACTCACCCGAGCCCCCCAGGAGTGC
Source organism: Callaeas wilsoni (assembly GCA_013398955.1). Taxonomy (NCBI): domain Eukaryota; kingdom Metazoa; phylum Chordata; class Aves; order Passeriformes; family Callaeidae; genus Callaeas; species Callaeas wilsoni. The sequence goes on from VWPU01015936.1 coordinate 45,259, forward strand.
CTCCGCCCCGGTCGGGTGCCTCTGCCGGGTCACTCACCTGAGCCCCTCAGGACTCCCTCAGCCCTTGCCGGGTCACTCTGCCGGGCCACTCACCTGAGCCCCCCAGGACTCCCTCCGCCCCCGTCGGGTCACTCACCTGGGCCCCCCAGGACTCCCTCAGCCTCTGCCGGGTCACTCACCTGAGCCCCTCAGGACTCCCTCAGCCCTTGCCGGGTCACTCTGCCGGGCCACTCACCTGAGCCCCCCAGGACTCCCTCCGCCCCCGTCGGGTCACTCACCTGGGCCCCCCAGGACTCCCTCAGCCTCTGCCGGGTCACTCACCTGAGCCCCTCAGGACTCCCTCAGCCCTTGCCGGGTCACTCTGCCGGGCCACGCACCGGAGCCCCCCAGGACTCCCCCAGCCCTCGCCGGGTCACTCTGCCGGGCCGCGTCCGGCCCCAGCCGCCCGCACAGCCCCAACGGCCCCGCGCTCCGGTTTGAATCCCCGCCGCCAGCCAATCCCCGCGCGCCCCGCCTCCCTCCCGCCTCTCATTGGCTGCGCTCACGGGGCTCCTGAAGCCAGCCCGGCGCCATGGCTGCTGAGGGCGTGGCCCGCCTGCCGCGCGTGCCGGCGCGGGGCCGGGCGTGGGGCGCGGCCGCGCTCGCGCTGAAGCCGTCCGGCCGCCATCTTCAGTGCTGGCCGCTGCCGCCGGCCCGCGTTGCTTGGCAACGGGGACGCCGGGAGGGCCCAGGAGCCCCGGGCCCGGGCCTGCCCCTTCCCCAGCGCACCCCGGGGGCTGTTCCGGGCAGGAGAGGCCGTTCTCGGGCCGAGCCCTGGTTGTTATTTCAATCAAAGCCATTGGCACAGGGCGCGGGTGGGCCTGAACCCCCCGCCCTGTGCCTAAAGGTCTGTGCAAGGGGCTGGGTGCAGCCGGTGCGTGTGGAAATTCACCGCGAGGCTGCTTATTAAGTGTTGTCGCTTGAGAAATACGATGTCTTGCCTGTTTTTTGTCTTTAAATGTTGATTTGAGTAACAGCCGGCGACTTGTGCCAAAGGCGAAACCCATTTCTAGCCACATACGAGTCTTCCCTGTGCAGTCATTTAATATGCAAACGGATAAAACCCAAACCCAACAATTACACAAAGGGAATTCACATAATCATAAAGTAACAACGTGCTTTAATCTTTTAAATCTGAAACAAAACAGCGGGTAATTGAAGAATGGATATTAGCAATTAGAAAGCGGAACTAAATGCTTAAAATTGCGCAGTGGAAAAGGGAGTTCATAAAGCAGATTGCTCTCATCATCCAGCTGCTTTGTTGGAACTGCTTTATTTAGGGTATATAGTTTGTTTTAACTTAATAATAATTAATTTGTAATAGATTGTAAAAAGCCTCAAGATCTTTGGAAAAGTAAACATTACTGAGGCTTCCTTCCAAAATTATCTGCATTGTATAGGAGAACTGGGGCCCAGAAGAGACACAACTTGTCCTCTGAACCCGTGGCCAAGCAAGAGAAAGGTTCTGACCTTGATATATGACCTTATGGTACAGAAAATCACCCAAAAGCCCAATTCGCCCCTGTCTGGAAAGAAGCTGGAGGTTGAAAGCTACACCTGGCTCTCCCGAGAGCCTCTTGTGCAGGTACATCCTCCATTTGTGATGAGGCTCAGCTGTTTCGGTGTCAGCCCGGGGCCTCCTGCAGCTCCTGCCTGTAATTAAATCTTCACAGCTAAGATGTCTCTATTGGCAGATCGTATTTATAGGCAGGCGAGTTGTTTTAGTGTCGTTCTGAAGAGTTAAGGAGGCTTTTGCTCATAAGCAAATTCTGTTCTCTTTCAAATTGTCATCTGCAATCTCGTGCCAATAAAAAGGCACATTATTGTGGATGATTGCCCCCGCGGTGCTTGGAGTGAGTTACTGCAGTAGGTGCTGGGCCCGTGTTACACAAATTACATTTTTTCCATGTGTGTTCAACCATCGTCCTTCCAAACCCTCCTCTGAACCTGGAGGGCAGCAGGACCTGAGCACCCCAAAAAGCTTCTCAGAACCCCCGCCCCCCAGCCTGTGATGTGGAGCTGGCAAACGGGCCCCTGCTCGGCCCCAGGCCCGAAAACCTTTGTGGAGTCTCTTTCCTCCTCCTCCTCCTCCTCGAGTGCTGAATGATGAGAGCAGAGAGGTCAGGAGCACCTTTCATTTGGAGCTTTATTCCAAGGGAGAAGAAAGGCAGAAGGACTGAGGGCCTTTTCAGGAGCTGCTTTATGGCAAAGTAATTATATTCTCTTTTGTTTGTGTCAGGAAGGGGGGGAGCAGCCTTGAAATGTCTCATCTGGGAAACCGTTAATAGAATTTATGCTAATTTGATGATTCCGGCGATTACTGGCGGAAGCACTTCACATTCTCAGGCAGCAGAAATTCTCCTCCAGCTCCTCCTGCAGCCTGGCTGGGTTGGTCCTCAGCCCGTTCGCCTCCTCCAGCCGCCGCAGACCCTCGGCTGGGCAGCACTGGCTGACCCCGGCGTGGGACCCCGGCATGCGACCGGGATCGGTGCCGATGCCGATGGGATCCCTGGTGACCCCGTGCCTCGGCCTTGTGGGGCAGGATGGAAGGAAATCTGCCCCAGCGCCTCACCGTGTGGGCAAAGAGCAAAGCCAAACCTCTCCCTGCCAGCCTCGTCCTCTGGTGAAGCTTTGCAAACACCGATAGCTCTGCCCAGCTCCCGTAATTAACTCTGCAATTGCAAACCCATTTGTGCAGCTTTGTGCTCAGGGGAAACCTTTATTAAGTTCCTTTTAATCCAAAACCAGTTAGAGCATGATGGTCTTCATAAACAGGCACTCAAAAAAAAATTAAAAAAAAAAGGAGTGGGGGGTGAGGGGGAAACAAGTGGAATTAGAAACTTTAACACAGCAACCTTTCTCCAGGGGAAAAAAAAGGGAGAAAAAAGCTATCTTAGGTGCATTTCTCTTGGTGTGTTAATACAGCAGGGGTGTTAAAAAGGAGTTGTTCAGTAGCGTGAGGAAAAAATCCATCAGGCTGTGCAGGGAGGGCAGCCGGGGTTTAGCCAGAGGAAGATGGATCTTTTAGGGAATTAATTTCCGATTTCTCCTGGCCGGCCCGAGCCAGAGGCCGGCAGATGGCATCAGGCTCATGTGCTGGGTGGGAGCTGCAGGGCCTCGGCCATCGCTCAGCAGGGCGAAGTGTGCCCAGAGCATTGTCCTCGGGGGCTGGCAGGAGGGCAAAGAGCCCCTGGGCTCTGCGAGGAGGGGGCCAAAGGGGCCCTGGTTTTGCCATCAGTCCAACAACGAACCAGGTTTATCTGCGATGTCCCACCTGAGTGAACCCGGGATGTTTCCTCCAGGGCCGATCCGCTCCAGGGTGGAGAGCGCTTGGATGGGATGAGCCAAACCCGCCGTCCGTCCTCTCTGCTCCTCGGAGTGAAACGGTGCATTAATATCAGCAGAGAAGCCACGGCCTTCTCCTGAACTCCTTAAAAAACAAAGGGAGTCTCTATTGCCTTCATCTGGCTTTTAATGAATGACCTCTTGTCGCCGGGAGCTGCGTGCGGTGACAAAGGACCTTTGTGGGCCGATATTTATGATTTCATTTAAGCCAGGGAGTAAGCTAAGGGAGAGGGCTGGAAAATAAGAGCTGAGCTGATGGTTCTGTCTTTAAACTCAAGGGATCTTTATCTAGCTTTTGTATTAATACAGTTGTCATCTCTTAAATATCTGAGCGGCTCACAGCCATGAACGCTCCCACGCCGGAGGGACGCACGAGAATGACTCCGGCTCTCCCAAGCCCACACCCTCCTCTGGACCCGAATGCTGGGGAGGAGGGAAGGGTTTGCGTTTTCCTGGTGCCCCCCAAACCTTGCCCACACCACGAAGCCTGCTGTGAGTGCCCACGACCTGCTGGCGGGGCCCCGGGCTCCAACACCCCTCCCCACACCAGCGACTTGCCAACACTGATAAATTTTTGCCTTTTCCTTCGGCAGGCCTTGGTGGAGGATTAAACAGCTGGGAGTCGGGAGTGAGAGCGTGTCCCCTCTCCTTTGCCATGCAAACAGAGAAAATTAATCTTCCAGCTTCCTCTGATATTTGGGCTGAATTACAAGCTGGGAGCGGAGATAAAGAGCGGGCGAAGGAAGGCACAGGTACAGCGGAGCCGGGCTGCTGGCACAGGCCTTTGTCCGTGCAGATAACGCTCCCCTCCTGGAGTCATGCATAATTCACCAGCACTGCCTCCCTCGTCCTGGTCATCCCTCCCTCTGCTTTCTCTGCTCTCCTCCCAGAGCAGCTGGAAGCTCCGTCTCCGAGCGAGCCGGCGTGTGGTGGGTGCGGGACACGCTCGTGTGGGAGCCACCATGACTCTGTGTGTGTGCAGAGACACGGCAGCCACCTGCAAACCTCGGTGACGGCGTGGGTCTTGTTGGGACAAAGGTCAGGGGAGCTCGTCCCCTCTGCCTGGAGGCTGCTGGAGCAGAGGGGTAGCACCCCACAGCCTGTGCTGGCACGGGACACCGGTGTCCTGCACACCCCCTGCAATGCCCACCTGCAATCCGGCCAAAGCACAGCGGCACATCCGCTCCTGCAAGGCCCCGGGCTGTGTTTGATATGCCCATCACATCCCAGCTCCGCTAACCACGCTATCTCCCTAAATCCCTCCATGTTATACTTGGATAGAGGTTACATCCTCCGGGATACCAACCCCAGCGTTAACAGACACCAACTGCATTTTATTTGGTCGATCATCCGGAGGCTCCTCTGCACCGTGCTTGACAGAACTGTGCCACACAGAGCGGGAAAGCCACGGAGGTTTTCCACAGCCACCAAGAGTTCCTTTCCCAGAACAAAGCAAGAACAGCCTCGGTCACTCCCAGCCAAACAGTGAACACACACACACACACACACCTGCTTAATGATTTTTGCTTTGTAAACGAAAGCGGTGCCATGAGTTTAATAACCACTGCTTGGGAGTAATTGGGGCGATTATTGTATGGCCCAGGGGGAAAATTGCAGCTTGTTATCTCCAGGGAGTAGCATTAGGATCCAGCAGATAATCAGACCGTTATTTGTTGCACTTCAGATGACATTTCCTATGGATTTAGAAACGATAGTGATCAAACCACGTTGTCAGAGCCACTGCCAAACTGCGGAGTCCAGAGACCTGGAAGCTAAATAGCACCTGAAGCTGCCTGGGACAGCTGCTGTTCCAGCAGGAAAAACAGACTTATGTGCCACATCGAGCTCAAAGACATCCAGACCTGAGCAACACTCGGCTCTTCTTTAATTTGATCTTCCCCTAAGAGAGACAACACTCAGGATGAGGATGCGAAGGGGGAATATCAGCTCTAACATGCCACCAACCAAATCTATACTCACACTCAGTGATTAGGTTTCTTGAGATGTTCTCTCCTGTTTCTCCCTCTTTATCCCAATCAATGGCCTCTGCCTGTCCCCTCGCCTCCAGCAGCCCTGAAATTTGAGGCTTGGGCAGGAGCTGCAGCATCAGGGCTGATGTCTGCATGATCCTGCGGAGACCAGCAGCGCTGGGCACCCTCCCTGTGCCACGGCCCCATCCCCTGAGCAGCTCCATCGGTGCCGCAGCTCCATCGGTGCCGCATCTCCAGAAGATATTTGTGCACCCCCAACAGCAGCGTTCAGCCCCTCGAGAGTTCCTGAGCTGGGGGAGCCAGTTCCAGCAAACCCAGATGTGGTGGGTGGGCAAGGCACAGCACAGCTCCGGTGACATGGCCCCAACAGCAGCCCCACTCCTGGCACCCCACACTGTGCTCACCCAGCCCGGGTGCAAAGGGGGTTTTTAGCAAGGCTAAACCCACACAGAAACCCCTGGCACACTCTCTTTCGTAGGTTTGCTGCGCAGGAGCATCCCCAAATCCTGGTTTGGGCTGTGCTCCCAGGGATGGGCTCACAGATGACATGGCAGCACCTCAGCCCCCACCCGAGCATTCTGCCAGGCCTGGAGAGCTCTGAGCCAAGGCAGCTCCGCTATCGATCCCCGATCAATGACAGCTCAAGGCCTGGAAATGACAGCGCCTGTTCCCGGTCCTCAGCTCCCAGCCCAGGCTGGAGGCTCACACAGAGGTTTAGCAATAATCCGAGGCAGGAGCGGGGATGGGAAGAGCCTCTTGCAGCAGGTGGGTTGTTTAACAAATTGGACACAAAACGAGACAAAAGGCACAGAGGAAGGAGATCTGGTGGGACTGGACCTTTATGTCTGGCACGCTGGCCGCCAAATCTTTGTGCAATATTTATCAAGGGTGAGCGGACAGGAGAATTGGCAGTCGATGCATAAGTGAGGAATTAAAGCCACTGCCATCCTTATCTCCCCGGCAGAGAGGCGAGGGGAGGGGTGGGCGGGAGCTTCGAGCCAGCCCAGGGCAATCGACTTTGAAACCATTTGTGGATTTAACGAGTCCAAACTTTATTAGCTCAGCTGATGGGGAGCAGAGCAGAAGCACCAAGAGGGCGAAACAGCACATCCACATCCTCTGGCTGCCAGAGCTGAGCGCTGCCTCCGGGCAGGCATTTCCACTGGAAAGTCCCAAAGATCGGACATTGCACGGCTGGGGGACACGGCAGAGCTGCCCCAGAGCTCCAGGTAAGGGGACTGTGGTCTTTCAAGCCGAGTTAAAATTCACTTTTAAACCAAGGAGTTTAGGAGCTGCTGCACTTTCTCTCCTGGTTTTTCTCAGCAGTGAGACAAAGGCAGACGATGCTCTGCCCTCGGGATAGTCACGTTTTGCACCGTCAGAGGCACAGCTCCTGGGGAGAGCAGACACCGCTCGGCACTTCCAGCCACCCTGTGAATATGCCCCAGGAGACACAGCCAGGAAAAACACAGGGAAAGGGGTGGATACGACCCCCACAACCACAGAGCTCCAAGTCAGTCCACTGAGGAAGGGTTTGTGCACGAGCCATCCCCAGGGAGGGCAGCTCAGCCCCCGGTGGCTGCCCTCGCCCCACTGGCTGCAGATGGCGAGCAAAGGGCTGCTCCATCGCCAGCATCCCCTGGGAATCCCCAGTGATCACATAACGTCTGTAATTAACTCGATTATTGGCTTTTCTTTTGCTGAGACTGCACGTTCAAGATGGGCTCCATCTGCTCCTTGCATGGGCCTGGCTGCCCGCGGGAGGGGACGAAGCCCCTCCTTCGACAGAAATGTGTCATTTCACAGAAATGTGTCATTTCTGCCACCAGGGGACAAGGACATGCTGGGGGGCAGCAGCAGCCCCTGGACAATGGCTGTGGGTCCAGCTGCCCACCTCCCCCAGCCCTTTCACCACGCACCAAACCCTGCCCACCAGCCTCCTCTCCCTGGGCACCCACCAGTCCCAAACCTGGCTCCACCGGGGCCATCAGCTTCGTTAAATTGTTTAAGGGGATTTGCATCTCTCTGTTTAATTTCTTTTCAACGCAAATAAGAGCCCAGGAAGCCAAGTGGGAGATGCTGGACTGCCGTGTATCAGGCGGCTGCCGGGAGGAAGACGCGCTGATCTCTGTGCCTGGAGCATCCAGTGCCATATTCCCCCCTTGCACCGCACAATCCCTCCCGCGGAAATGGGACACGAGCACCGAGAAGCAACACCACCAGAGTAATTCCCAGCTACAGCCCTTTCCAGGCAGGCTCCCCCTCTGGCCCTGCTCTGGTTCCCATAAATCCTCCCCAGGTTATTCCAGCCGCTGTCACGGAGCCGTGGCAGCAAATCTGAGCTTAGCTGGGAGCCGCGCACGTGGCGCTCGCGGGTCCCCCAGCACCCATCTGCACCGCCTTTGTCTCCGCAGCCTTTGAGCTGCTCTTCCCCTCCTCTCTGCTGCAAAGAAACGCGTTAGTTGCAACATTGCTTTAATTTGTTTGCCAGCTTTCGGAGATGGAGAGGCTCCTGCTCCCATCGGTGCCGTTTGAGGATGCTGGCAGCGTTAACCCTTTGGCTCCCACACCCCCGAGCTGCTGGAGCGGTTTTTGCACACCCGAGACACACGAGCTGCCTCCTCCAAGCCGGCTCCGCAGCCGACCTGGCACTTCCCAGATGGAGGGATCCATTTCCCCTTCCAGCTACCCTCAGCATTTCCGTAATGAGATGAGTTTTGTTGTGACCACAACCAGTGTCAGAGGGAATAAAAGAAAAAGTGATCCAGACGGGCTCTATGGCAGTGACAAGAACACAAGGACAAACAGCCGCCGGCAAAGCCCGGGCAGCGCGGGTGGAGAAACGGTGTGGGATGAGTGGGGTGGCACAGGGGGACGGGCTGGATCCGCACCCAGGGAGGGGCTGGGGATTTCTGTTGTCCTGTGCCACACATGGCACATCCCAGGATCTCACCCGTGCACACAATGCCGTGACCTGCTCCTGGCCTGGGGCTTCAGCAAAGTGCCTCTGGACGCATCTCTGGGAACACCAGCGTGGCCCAACAGGGGCATTTCTGCTCAGGTAGCTCCAAACCAGCTTCTGATATGGATATTAGAGCGGGAAGAGAGCAAGGAGCCAGGAGGGATGGCCTTGGGCAGCACTGCTGGCAACCACACAGATCCCTGCTTGACCCAGCGTCCTGTGGAACGAGTTTGTTTAGTCTCTGCCCCACACTTCCAGGTACAGGTCCCATCCAGCCTGAGCATCTTCAGCCCCTTCAGTCCAGGGCAGCAGCCCCAGGGCTCTGTGTGCCCCAGGAGACGCTTTCTCTGGACACTGGGTGAAACAAGTGGGGACGGCAGGAGCCAGCCGAGGTGGAATTTGTGCGCAGGGGAAGTGTTTCAGGACAGCGGTTGAGCAGGCGTCAGTGGTTTTGCATTGCCTCATGCTAATTGCTCGAGCTAATGAAGCCACACACCCATCTTGGTGATTTTCCACAAGGTTTCCATCCGCCTTCAGTTTTCAAGGTGCTGTCCACAATTCCAGAAAGATGCGGCTGATTGATTGCGAGATTCCATGATGGAAAAAGAGTAGAAACAACCCTGAAGGGGCTGCAAAAAATACACTCAGCCCCAAAGCAGGTGAGGGGCACCCAGAAGCAAGGGTGACGAGCAGCAGGAGGAATTCCCAGCTATCCAGCCCCAGGCGTACAGTGTTGGTGCAACACAGACACAGCGTTATGGCTCTTCCCGAGGCTGCTGGTGAGGAGGTGTTCCTGCCCTCCCACAGGGTACCATCCCCAGGGAGTTTGCTGCCTGGCTCTTGGGGATGGTTGCTGCTGCCAAAACCCCAGGAGAGCCCGAGCCACCTTCCCCACGGCTCTGTGTCTCCAGGTCCCCCGCACCGCAAGGTGCATGGTTGTTAAGCAGTTCAACCTCTTTTTCATCCCGAGCGCAGTTCTGAAGGTTTAAATAGAAAGATATCAAAATAAAAGATAATTGTTGAGAAAGATGAATAGGGGGGAGAAAAAAAAAACCACCAGCACGGAGGAACTCTTGTCTAATTTCTCACCCACGCAGAGCACAGCGATATTAGTGCCTTCAACTCTGGTTCGTAAAAGCTTTCATGGCTTTATTACCAGCTCCCCGAACAGCTTGTCCTTTTAATAAGCCAAGGCCTCCAGATAGCAGATCTGCCCATGGGAGATCCCATCAGTACGTGGTTAATCCAGGCAGAAATAGCACAAAACATCATCACACTCACCTGAATAAGGAAGCCCTTGTCTGAGGCAGGAAGAGGTTAAAACCCACCCCAAAATGCAACGGGAGAGGCGAGGGAGGGAGAGGTGAAGCTCCTCCGTGGCGGGTTAACCGATGCTGCCGGGTGTCCTCACCTTCCCCGTCAGCCCTGCTCTCCACAGCCGCTGGCACTGGCGATGGAGGCCTTTAATTATCCAAACTACTGCCCCTCACAAAATTAAATGCTGCTGAGGATGACTCAGTGTTTAATGGACTGGCTGCTCCTCACGCCGGGAGAGCCAAGCGGGTGCAAGGGAGAGCACGGCACAACACGGCATAAATCACGCGGAGACACCGCTCACGGGGCCCGGTGACCCGGCGGCTTGGAGCAGCCACTGCTGCGTTTAAACAGTGGTGTTTTCACTGAGGATAACCCTGTGGGGAACTCCTGGGAGCAGCAGCTCCGGGCGTTGCAGCTCGACCCTCCACCCAGGCTGGCTGTGACCCTTCCCCAGCTGCCACCACGTGGATGCTGGGGATGCGCTTGATTTAGAAATCCCACAGATTCACCGAGCTGCCTGTGCTGGGTTCTCTGTTCCCGGGATTCAGATGCGGTGGTTTCCTTTGGAAAGGTCTCAGCAATGGTCAGGTGTGGTTTAGAAGGCAAATAGGTGCCAGAGGATGGGCTACAAAGCTTGTCTCTGCCTTTGCTCACCTGCCCGGGAACGGCACCGTGCTCCGGGCCAGCCCAAGCCAGCATGGCAAGAAGCAGCTCTGTTAATAGCCTCGTTAGTCTCACCAAGATGCTGAGGCTTTGGCTTCCAGCAGATAATTAACTATGTGCTCATGAATTAGGAAACCCTGGACCTCTACCAGGATCTCTGTGGAGGCAACGGAGCTGCTCTTGGTTCAGAGCTGGAGCAAAACGATGCCTCGAGGAGCAGCCGAAAGCAATGGGAATGGCCAACGGGGACCGGCAGAAGCCTTCCTTGCCCCAGTCTTTAATGGCAAGACCAGTTTTTCTCCAGGTATCCAACACCTGGAGCTGGAAAACAGGAAGAATTTCTCCATGGAAAATGCTGTCAAGCCCTGGTACAGGCTGTCCCAGGCAGTGGTGGAGGCAGCATTCCTGGAGGGATTTAAGACACGTAGATGTGGTGCTTGAGGACATGGCTTAGTGGTGGCCTTGGCAGTGCTGGGGCAGCAGCTGGAGGATGATCTTGAAAGCCTTTTCCAACTTAAAGGATTCTGTGCGGATACACAGAGTCCCTAATGCTGGAGCTGCCCCACCATCGAGAAAGGCACATGTAAGAAGTCCTAATAAGGCCCCACGGTGCCTCATTTGAATACAATTTACTGTCGCTAATGATGCTGATGGTTATTTCCCCAAGCTAGGAAGTATTTGGCCCCAAAATGGGCTCCTGGAAGCAATTTCAGACGGCAATCTGTAATGCTGGAGCTGATGGAAGCAATTTGCAACCCATTAGAAGAGTTCGGCTGTGAAGATATTTTACACATCACTCAGTCCAGGTTTGAGGGGGGGATGGAATTTTTCCCCCCTCTCATTTGGAATTTTTGTCCTGGATGGGATGAACACCCGAGCGCTGCCTCTGCAGCCCCAGCAGCTTTGCCACACGCCAGTGGTGACTTCTGAATTAAATCTCTTAAATACACAAATGCAGTCCTGGACTGCAGGGCCAGGCACCCCCAGAGCCTCACGCTCCAGGAAGGGACACAGTGGTGCTGAGCACCTCCAGCACCCACAGGACTAATTGATAATTATTAATTAACTTGCCTCCTGGACAGCAGTGGATGCAGGTAAAGAAGCAATTTGCAAGCCAGGGCTGCCTCCATGAAGAGAGCAATAGCAGGGCACAACCCCAAAAAAGCATGGAAAAGCATCGCTTATCCACCCTTGCCCTGGGGATGCTCTTCCAAGAAGCAGGACGGGAGCTGGTTTCCATGAGTGGTGTGTGTATGGTGGAGCAGGGACAAGCACTGCTGGGAAGGTGAGAAAAAAGCCCCAGAGCTTGAGCTATCCCTTGGCCCAAGCTCCCGAGGTGTTCCCGAGGCACGTCGGTGCCTGCCTGTCTGCCGGAGCCTGCTGCGCTGGGAGCCTCAGCTCTGCAGCACCTTCCCTTAATTACTTTTTTCATGCTAATTAGATCTGAGGGCACGCTGAGGGGAGCCCTGGTTACTGAATCCGTGCTCCGAGCACCCATTTTTAACAGGAGGACTCCGCCACAGCCTCTCACGCCCCACCACCCCTCACTAACCCACCCCTTTAAGCCTCCGTGTCTTGCCGTTATCACCTGGGGCTGTTACCTCCTCACCCATCCCACAGCCCTGGGCTGGTTCCGCTGTCTCTCCCAGCAGGAATTAACACAACCCTCACGTGGCTTCCCCAAAAAATAACACGGAAACGCTCCCAGTCCCCACGCTCCACTCGATTCCAAGGATGCAGCTGCATTCTCCCTGGCCGAGGGCCAGCGGTGAGGAAGTTTCCTCTGGCCGCTCTCCTCCTCCCTGGCTCCTGTAGAAAAGGGTCCCGGAGTGTCTGGGGCCCCAACAGCTCCATGAGATCCCTAGGAAACATTCTCAATCCAGGGGACGCAGCAGAGCCTCTTCCCTGGGCTTTCTTGTGCCCTGGAAATCAAGGACTCCCAAGAACGTCCACGTGCTCACCTGCTCCAGCCTGAGACCTCCTCCCTCCCTGCCCAGCCCGCGCCACCGGGGATTCACTGTCAATAAAACCACTGCAGAGAGTGACTTCTCATCTGGAAGGAAAGAAGGAGGGGGGAACAACCACTTTCTAAATGTCCTTATCCCTTATCCCAGCTGCACATCCTTCTCCGGGCTCCCATCAGGAGCGCTAATGGAGGGACAGCTATCAGCAGGCAGCTGTCGGCCCGGCAAGGAGCGATGCCGACTGCAGAACGGAGCGGGAAGGCAGAGGCAGAGCTGGTGCCAACTGGGAATGCTAATGCTGCTCTCCCGGCCTCGCAGCCACGGCCCCAAGCACTGGCTGGGCTGTCCCTGAGCGCTGCAAGGGGGGCACTGGCTCAGGGGGTGTCCCTGTCCCCCACCTCTGTTGCTCCCAGGTGCTCCCGAGCAGATCCTGCTGTAAAACCCAGGGCTCCTGCTCGGGCAGGGGAGAGGATGCTCCAGAAAAGGACCAAACCAAGTGTGTCCAAGCCGTGGGATTTGGGGACAGGGTACCTGTGCCTCACCCCGCTGTATCCCAAAGTGCCCACGCTCCGGTTTGCCGCGGTTCAGGTGGGGACACCGTGCTGGGAAGGCACCTCTGGGCAGGGACACAGCTTGTGACAACCTCGGGGTCTGGCTGTCCCTTTCCAACATCACACTTGGAAAGGACATTGAAACATCCTTTTCCATTTGACTGCAGCCACCTTACTGGGAGCAGTGGGCGGGCACGTGCTGCAGCCTCCGCACCCAGAGCCGCAGCCGCGGGGGCTCAGCTCGGGTGACGGGGGCACCCCGCTCTCCGGGGCAGTCACGGGGTGCAGCTGGAGGCAACGGGAGATGTGCTGGCACTGGGGGGAAGCTGGGCAGTGCTGTGCAACCCCCCCGCTCTGCCCCGGGGAGGAGCAGAGCACCCGGGCACCCGGTGCCTCCTGCCCCGGGAGCAACCCGGGGACAACGGCAGAAGGACGGTACTGGGAAAGGGGCAGCGAGTCCCGAGCAGGGCAAGGGCCCAGCACCTCCAGGAGGGTCAGTCCCTGACATCATGACAGGCGTGACAGGGACCAGCCACAGGCAGCAGAGCAGGGCCGCACGGGGCGAGCCCGGGGTGGACGCTCGAGGACACGCGTGCCCCATGGCCGGAAAGGGGCTGGAAGCCACCGGTGCCCCCCAAAAGGACCAACCCCAGGGTGTCCCAGCGCCCGCCCCGGCTCTGGTGCCACCACGGGTGAAGCCTGAAGGGCGGGGGAGGCCGCGGCACGGGAGAGACGGGTCGGGGCTGTGTGGGGCGACCGGGGGGCTCCGGCAGAGCGAGGAGCCGGAGCATCCCTGGAAGGCGCTGGGGGATGGGAGCGGCACACGCACACGCACACACACATTACCCACATGCACACGGCAGCAGCACCAACAGCCCCTGCCAGCGCCTGCAATCGCTGGAGCGCCGCTCCTGCGCCTCTCCCTCCTCCTCCTCCTCCTCCTCCTCCTCCTTCTCCTCTCCTCCTCCTTCTCCCCGCTGCCCACCGGCCTGCGGCACCCCTCACCCCTCCGCGGCCTCCGGCCCCACCAGCGCTCAGACAATGACTTCATGCGGATTATGCATCTGAAGAAATCACCAGCTCCCAGATAGCCACAGGGGGAGGTATCCATGTGTTTGGCAGGGAAGCAGCCTCCTGCTCGCCTTCCTTCTCCTCCTCTTATCTCCTCGCACACGGCAGCTGCCTCCTCTCCAGCGATGGTCGCCTGCGGTCCCCCCGCGCGGCGCTGAGCGAGGCCCCGGCGCATCCCCTCTCCCACGCTTGCACCAAGGTACCAACGAGGCTATTTTTATTCCCCCCCTTCTTTTCCGGTTCACCCGCCGCTGCCGGGCTCGGTGCCTCAGCACCCTCGGTGCCTGCACGTCTCCCGCTCCCGTGTTCCCAGCCGGCGGCGAGAGGCTCATCCCAGCCCCGGCTCCCACGGCGCAGCGGCAGCGACGCGAACCCGGCTCCAGCCACGGCCGCCGGCCCTGATTCCAGGTTTGCATCCTTGATTCCTTCATCTGTTTGTCGATGCGACGGTGCCATTTGTGGGAGGTGGAGGGGGAGCGGGGGCAGGTGG
>VWPU01015938.1:0-70287 GCA_013398955.1 Callaeas wilsoni
TCCTGCCGGGGGTTCGGTCCTGCAGCCGCCGCACCGGGCGGGGCCGGGGCCGGCGGAGAGGGCGGCACCCCCGGGGCACGATGGGGAACGCGTCAAAATTATCCCAAATCGGGAGGATCTATCGCTGCGTCCTTTGACGCCGAATCAGCAAGGAAAAGACCTGAGCCGTGGGACGGGCGGTGGCTGCACCCCGCAGCCTCGGACAGCCCGGAACGCCGAACGGTGTAGGACGGGATGTAGTCAATACCAGAGGACGCACTCCTCAGCTGGGCCAGGGGAGGCTCAGGGCGGACAGCAGCAGGAATTTCCCCATGGAAAGGGTGCTCAGGCCTTGGCAGGGGCTGCCCAGGGAGGTTTGGAGTGCCCATCCCTGGAGGTGTCCCAGGAAGGGCTGGAGGTGGCACTCAGAGCTCTGGGCTGGGGACAAGGTGGGCATCGGGCACAGCTGGGACTCCATGGGCTGGGAGCGATTTTCCAACTTGATTAATTCCGTGTGAAATCAGGATGTTGTTGTACGTCCATGTACGCATTGCAAACTAGTCAGAATACTGAGAGGCCACATCACATCTCCTGCAGCTGAACCCTGCCCGTGCCAGTAGCACAGCTCACGCCTGCAGGTCAGGATGCCCCAGCCCGGGCCCAGGCCGTGCCCCTGAGCAGGTGCAGAGCTGGGCTGGGGTCGCAGAAGCTGCACGGCCGTTACTCATCGCTCCTGATAGAGGGGCCGTGCTCGGGAAGGTGCCAGCTCTGTCTGTGTGTGAATAATGGCAGGGACAGGGCGCTGGGCTGTGCTGAGCACAGCGAGCACCCAGGCCTGCCCAGCACTGATGGAACGCCCGGCGTCCCTCCAGGGTGTCACTGCTGGCTTGTGGCACACTGAGGAGTGAATCCCAGTTTTGGGGCAACATCAGGAGTCCCAGAAAGCTGCAGAGACAGGACCCACACATTCCAAATCTGTGTTTGTTTGATTCATTATAAATAAGAGGCAGGAGATTTGCGAGCACTGTGGGTTAACTTTATTGATCATTACGGAAAAGGAGTTAGTAGAGGTTAAGTGCCAAGAGGCAGCTGTTCCTTTGGGTGCCCTGACCCCGTCACAGACCCGAAACACTGTTCAGCCTCATGCTGGGGCTCCCTCGAGGGCCTGGGTGCAGCTTGCTTTCAACAAGGACATGTTTTGGTCATACTGTGCATGGGTTCAGCCCTTCTCCCTAATGGCAGTTTCTCAGAAGTCAGCAGAGAAGCTGAAATGCAGCTCACTTCCATCCAGGGTAAGATCTCAAAGCCTGAACCCTTCTAGGACTGGAGTGTTATAGCACAGATAACAGCAGAGCAGATTAGATTAAATTACAAATTGTTTTTGATACAAAAACATAAAATATCCCCTATTAGCATCAAGAAGGCATCCAAGTTTTAATATTCTCATTATAAAATTGTACCAGCATTTTTACTGAAAACAATATAGATCTTGTATATATTTAGTTTTGGTTCTGTTCTCGATGAGCAGTTGTGTGGCTGCTGCCAAACCCCAACTGCAGTTTGATGAACCTCAGTACAAATCACATGCATCACAAATACATAAATAGATCTAAATGACCCAGTATCAAAAATACATCCTATGCAAGAACCTCATGTAGAGTAAAAATCTCTGAACAGTTTGGGTTGGAAAGGACCTTAAAGAGTTCCCCCATCTGCCACAGGCAGGGACGCCTTCCACTAGAATCAAGCTGTTCATGAAAATTCAGACTTAATACATCTGTTCTCCCTGAAAGTAAAGGTGGCTACTAAAATGTGGCAAAAGCAGTAGACAGGAGCAGAAAAAATACTGCAGAATTCTTGTCTTATTGCTACATGTAGATTACATCAAGGGTAATCTGCTTTTTCTAATCCTTGAAAGGTCAAATTGTATATGGAATTCTGAACACAGAGTAAAGAAAAAAGAAAAAGCACTCTTTATAAAAATAGCATCCATTTAAGTTAGATAAATCGTTATAAATACAAGAAAGAAAACAGTTACTCTATAAAACATTAATCGAGAGCATATGTTTCTGAAGCACCAGCATCACATCCCCAGGTTAAGGACCTCAGTGAAGTCTTTATCCACACACCCACAGCACTCCCCCCGTTCACGTGTCTGAACCTCCCGTGGTGAGGAAACAGTTTCGGGCCAGCCCTGCTTCAGTGTTCAGCTCTTGCAGGGGGAAGCACATGCAGAGATCACACGGAACCCCAGCAACTCTGTAACACTAATGTGAGGGTAAGAGGCAAGATCCTATGGCTCGGAGGTACACTACACCTACTAAGTGCTGCCACTGTGTGAAGAGCAACAAAACCTGCCCTCTTCTGCACCTGTGTTAAGTGTAAACTTTCAGAACTTCGTGACACAAACTACAACGCTTTTGTGGTAGAGGAACCAGAGAGCATCTGAGGGGCTTTAAAAAAACAGTTTGAAAAGCTATTAAAACATAATGGGTTTAGAAACTTCAACATTTTTAGTGTTTGTAGCATTACAGCTTTGGTGTTCAGATCTAGCAAATCAGCAAATGCATGTAATCAGCCTCGTCAAAACAGGTGTTCTATAATGAAAAACACTAATTCCATTTTCAGTGGTAGAGCTGTAGGATCTGACATACCACCGTGAATCACAGGAATCAGAGCACTGTCCAAGTCATTCAGATAGCTCTGTGGAAGAAGGTGCCCTCCAGATCCCGCCAAGTATTCCACCTAGGAGGGAAACACATTGATACTATTTAACACTTTTTGTATAACATCATTATGTAAAAAGTGCTGTATCACACTAAACGAGGATTTCAGCTACCGAGATGTGAGAAACTAACGACTAAGACAGCTTCTTCCCCAAATGTCATCCTCAGCCTGGATCTGGGGTAGGGCAAAACTCTCGAAACATTCATGGAGAGATCCGAGGTATTTACAAGGAAAGACACTTGAGTGGAAATGGAGTGCCTGCAATAAAAGCTGAAAGCTTACCATGTCTGAGTCAATGGAAACTCTGAGTCCTATCTTATTCATCTCCTTATTTTTCAAGGTTTTAAGGTGAGGGCAAAGAGCAGTGCTGCAGGCAATGGCAATCTCTTTAGCAAACTGGTGGGGAACAGCACCGGATAGTTCATGATCCTTCACAAAATAGTAAACCTGAGATCAGAGAAAGGGAAGGGCAGTCAGCAGCCTGGTTCATCCCAAAGTTAGGAAAAAGAGTAGTTCAGTATCACATAACACCGAACAGAGCAAGCTTCGATGCTTGTTTGCTGGCAAAGCACCCAAGTGTTTCATCCACACAACCAAAACACTTCAGGAACCACGGGAATGCCTGCATTAGGAATTTACAGAGCTGTCAGTGCTAACACACTTCCAGTCTTGCTCAGAGGTGAAAAATGGCAAGTGTGTAAACTCACCAAGGAGCTGCAGAGAACACTCGGCCTGGCAAGACAGCTACACATCAAATCAGCTCATTTTAATAGTATCACTTAGTACCATCACATTACCACTTCACTATTCAAAAATTAGCAAAAAAGGCTCAAGAACTATGTAATTCACTAACTTCAGTGCACTTCATAATTTTTCCCTCTTTTTCGAAGTCTCTGCATTGCAGTGCTTTTTCACTCTGAGTTCCTTCCATTGATTTTCCATCAACTGGGCTTAAAATTCTACGGAAAACAATATTATGATTAGTAATTTAAACAACATTTTATGGTTTAGACACAGTAATTTCTATGAAATAATATTTACACATCCTTCAAGACTATTTAAACAGCTTTACAACAAAATACAATACAGGACTTGCACCACGAAAATACAGATGGTACAAAAAGAAATATCCTAAATAGGGAACTAACAGGATTAACAGAAATCTAATCTTGCAGGTTTAAGATGCTATAAACCATCTTTGGTATCAAGCCCTTTCTGTCAAGACAATACTTTAGATTAACTTCCAGAAACTAAAGGCAGATATTTGAACACTGGGAGCAAGAATTCTCTCAGATGTCTGGCTTTGGTAGTACATTTACCCTTCGTTTGTTTTCTCTTCACTTTCTACCCAGCAAATATCTACATATTCTTTCACGTCCTCTGCATCCATTTTTCCACAGGTTATTTGGAAGTCCTTCTTGTCTCTTAATGCCTGACGCAGGCTTTCCATTGTTTCTCGTGTTATTTGTACCATTAGTCCATCTAGAAGAAAACCAGTTAAAATTCCATATTATCCACAGGAAAAGCAGCACAGCTTTTTGTAGACTTTTGGCTTAAATTCTACTGAGACCAATCATTTCCTACAGCTAATTAATAAATGCACAAAAGGAGTCCACCCCCCACCTACAGGACTAAATGTACCTGGAAGAGAAAGAAAACCTTTTCTGTCAACAGAACTCAAACTAAAAGATAATTTTTAAGTTAATTTTGGATTTTTTTTTTTTTTTTGCATATATGTGCCAATATATGTATTTCAGCAATATGGCAATGAAAGTAGCTCCATAAAGACCTGCACTGATTAAACAGAGTTTAAATTTGAATGTTTTAAAACAAGTAGGTGAACTCTCATGTATTTTTATGCAGCATTTGTTTGCGATAGGTTTCATACAAAGTTAAAACACCTGAAAAGAAATGTTTAGCTTACTGAGGCATAAAGACCTTACACAAGACTGCTGCTGTTTTTTTTTTTTTAAAGTCTCTTAAGAGGAGAACAGAACACACTTCTTACCTTCAACTATACTGGATTTAGCTAAAAATCCTGAAGATGTTTTTAAGGCTCCATTAAACACCACAAAACTTGCACCTGTAACTAGAAAAGATAGGAAGAAAGTGAGCACCATTTTGTGTCACTCCAGTCAGCCGTAACTGACATTAAACTTGCACTCCTCTTAAAACACATTTTAATGTAACACCAGAGATGCATTTTCTGTGCAGCCTAACACTGAACTTCCATTTCTGCTCTAGAAATGTGATTTTTGTCCACCAGACCTCTTACCTTTCCTGGGATGTCCCGTGGCACTGATTGCCTGTGTGTGATAGAGGCCGTGCTCGTTCTGCACACACACCAGGTGAGAGTCTGCTTCGGTATTGAAACTCGCGCCAATGCTAATTACGTGCTCGTTAGAGGAATTGATCACCTTCATCACCTGTCAATACAAAACTTGTCATTATGCTGATAAATCTCATTAAGAGGGATTTTTTTGGTTGTTGTTGTGTTTCTTATTTTTTAAAAAATTCTTAAGGAAAACATCATCATCAGGAAATCTGTAAGAGAGAATGTTTGAAAATACACGCTGAAAGATTTTGAAGAAATTGCTAATCAGTACTTAGCAGCTATCCTAAATCTCAACTCATCATTATCCACCTTCCAGCCCATCACAGAAGGAAGTGTGTGCTCAGGTAATTGCATGCCCTTCCCATTACTATTTAGATCAGTAAAAAGTTCGGAGAGGTTTTTTTCAAAGAGCTGATGGTATTATACAAAAAATGAAGACTAAAGCAGCTTGGATTAGAAAGCTAACCAAGATGGGTTGACTCACCTCATCATACTTCCTCAGAGGTATTTTAATACAGCTTCTACCCATTTCCACATGAACAAACAGGTTGTCTATGGTATGCAAAGTATACTGGTAATTTCTAAGGTCCTGTAACAGATAAAGCATTTATGTTAGCAGACAATTGTTCTCTTACGTTTTCCTTACCTTCCTCACTTGGATGAAGGTACTTCAAATACATCTCTAGGACGTCTAAAACCAGTAATATCAGGAGTGGCTGAAGACTTAGGGATCCCGTTTTGCCTGGATGTATGTGACAGGCACCTCAGTGACTATATTAACAAACTCACAGCACTGACAAATTAGTTCGATTAACCAACGGGTTATTTACTCTGTGGCTACTTCGTACACATTAGAATCTCAGTGGTTTAGGGAAAGAAAAACTTCAACGCCCTCCCTGATAGGAAAGTGAAGTGTGGAAGCCACCATGTAGCTGAGTTTGTTTCCAGGCCCACAGCCTGCCCCCTACAGCTCTGACTTGTTGATTTACAGATTGAATACTGCACCGTTTCTTATCCCTTTCTGTGACAGAAGTAATCACCCATTACCTCACCCACTTCTGCAAAATTCTGTTTATTTCCAGAACAACAACATTAGGTATGAAATGGTCTCATTTGCTTTTACTACTTCAATTGAAAAAAAAGTATAAAGAGGCTCTTTTCACCAGCTGAGCCAGGCAATCAGTATCTTCCTCCATCAGCACAGCTGCAGCAAGAAGGGTATTTACAGAATCATCTTGCTGCACTAAGGTTTCCATGGGACAGGCATCCAGCACTAAGGATGTAAATCACAGGTGCCCTTTGCCTCAGTCACTCGTGTGGGGAGAGGCTCTGCATGATCTCCAACTGAGCATTTGCATCACAGGTGCCAAGGCACCACCAAGAGAACATTCTGCAGTCATGCAGTGACTAAAACTCCTGCAAGGAGAACATATTGCCCCTGCCTGCTTCAGGGTGACACAGCTACAAACGGGAATCCAAGTAACTCTAATCCACCTGAAAAGAAATCCCACAGAAACCCCATTCAGCAGCAGCACAACATGAAGGCTGCCCAGCGTCTGAGGGTGCAGTTACACACTGGCACAGCACCAAGGAGGCTGGGAGCGGGCTCATGGATTACGGTGTAGGACTCCTACAGGAAGAAGAAAGGTGCTGTTCCTACACGGGGCACCTCCTCCAGCCGATTCCTTACGCAGTGATCTGCACACCAGCACTGGTGACACGGAAACAGGGGCAAAGGCTGCAGTTTCATCTCAGCTGTGATGGTCCAGAGACCCAGGAGAGGATGCAGTGACTGCCCAACAGAGACCTGCACTGCTTTCCATGGCCTTGCCCTGAATCCTACCATGGAAAGTGCTGGAAGTTCTAACTATTAGAAGAGGAAGGTTATTGGTCAGGAACACAGGCTTACTGCAATCTGAAATCAAATTATTTGGGTAACAGAGGGAAAGCTTCCACAGGGAATGGCATGAATTCCAGATTTGACTCATGATTTTACCAAAAAGTCTTTCAAAAAAACAGTCAAGCTGAATAACTGTGGCAAGGTTAAGTTTGTCTGATGAAGTAATTACTACTGCAATTAGTTCACAGCACCTGCCTGTCAAGTCTTTCTTCCCATTTAAAATTGTCAGATTTAAGACCAGAACTCCTGCACCACAGTGATGCTCGGAAGAGAAAAATGCACCTGAACAATGGTGACTACCAGCACCAATGCAAATGCCAACACCTCCCTCACTCACTAAGAGCCTTTTTTCACTACCAGAACTAATGCATAACAATACAAGGTGAAACAAACAGCTTTTTTGATTAACTCACCAGTTTTACGTCAAGTATGAAGAACAAAAACATAGCTCTGCTTTCAAGATTCAGAATTTGTTCAGAGGCTATTTTTATGTAATTTAGATTACAACAAGAAGGGAAGGTAATAAAACATCTACTCACAACAAGTAGATTCATAATTGTGTGTCCAATGTCTCCAAAGAGTGGCTTCCGATGTCTGACACTTACCATAGGAGTTGGATAGGCTAGGAAGAAAACGGGTCATGTTTACCTATCAACAACTCTAAAATTTGCTATTCCAAGCAGTTTTATAGTTTCTTTCAGCTATAAACTGTTTCTAAATCTCAGTATCTGACCAGCCTAAGGAAGCAGAGCCCCTCTCTAATTCTCAGCCACTGTGTGATTTTCCCTGCCGATGGTTGTATCTGACCAAATTGGTTTAAAAAACCAAAACACAGCAACTAGTTTGGTAAGAGAAAGAACAACAAAGCAGCTGCCACTCTTGTCACCACGCAGACAGGGTCTGGCTGGTAGACGTCCACTACGGGCTCCAGAAATCCATCAACAAGTGACAGGTACATGCTTATGGACTTGAAGCTTCTACAATGGAGGGCTTCTGCCTTTTTACATGCCTGGATGTTTCCAGTGTAATAATAAGTTATCCTTATAAGTACTCAATACCTTTCTTCGGTTTATGAAGCAGTAATATTTTGCCAATATGCTTAACTCAAGTAATTTCATTAAAATAACCCTTTTATCAGAGTTGTAAACCGGGCTTGTGAACATCCTTTCAAACCTTTCTCCTACAACTCAAAAAAAACTCCTTATCTTCCACTGCCAGTTTTGGTTTCTTAGCTTTCTCATCAGCTAAGAAGAAGAGGGGGAAAAAAAAAATTAAAAAAAAATTTAAAAAAAAAAAAAAAAGAAAGAAAAAAAAGAAAAGAAGGAAATCAAAGAAGTCTAGCAGGACAATGAACATTCCCAGGTGGCTCCCCATGGTGGGCTTATACAAGTGCAATATAAAATACTGCAAAGATGATTTTAAAATAACTTGCTTGTCTAAAAACTACTTGTATTTTCCAAAGGGAACTTTATATTTACACAGCTGGTGAAACCATTATAACTTACCCCCATATTCTGCTCCCAGTCTCAACATCAAACGGATTGGAAACACTTTTGCCCAGGGTATTTCCAGCTTATGGATAAGAATGCCACAAAGAAAAGGGTTATCTGGTAGAATCTGATCATCAAGTTTCTGAAAAGTTGGTGAAACAAACAGGAATCCTCCATGCTCTTTGTTGCTGAGGAAGTTTTCTGTAAAAGTAATGTTTTCCATATTTTTTATGAACCTTCCTGTAGAAAGAGGAATGGAGAGTGTTTACAGATCTGGGTCACTCATACTTTGGTGCCAAGACAACTGCTCTAGCCAGTGACCTCTAACAGACTGCAAGCCCACCGTTTATCTCACATATTCCTGAAGTCTGTCAGATACCTAAACCCACAGAATACGAGCCCTGTATTTCGTAACTAAATCAACCTGACTATGAAATGAAATTTCTCCAAACAAGTGCCAAAAGTCCTAAACACATCAATTGATGAGTTTTGATCAACAGACATAAAATATTTACATATATGAGCACTGTACTTCTACAAATGAAGTGTCAGATATCCTAAAAACCATAGACTCAAGGGCCCACACCCAGAATCTCCACCACAATATGACTAAGCAACAAAAAGACCTGCGAACAGGATGTTTACAGAAGTATATGAAACAAAGAAATTTAAATCCTTTTGTTTCTGTTATTTAGAACTCTAGTCTAACACTGCAAGCTCTTTCAACAAAATCCTTAGACAATTCAAGAAAAATTACCTATCAACTTTAGGTTTTAAAGATCAGCAAGAATATACTACACAAGAAAAAGTTAGACATTAAAATGACACACCTTTCATTGCATCTTTATAGATGTCAAGAAATAATTTGAATATTTCACTAGGGAAAACATCTTCATCTGGCAAACGCTGCAACAGAATGACAATTTCTGCCTGACCCAAACCATGCAGTCCATTTGTTGAGAAGCACCAGCACTGTTCTGAGGAATCTTTAAAAAGATAAGATACCACAGTAATGCTGTTTTACAGACAGAAAAAAAAAGGCTTGATTTAATGGAAAAGAGAATGTGTGATACTTACATGTTATCAGCTTAACATTGACAAGCAAGTTTGCATTTAGAATAAAAGTCAATGGATTAGGATCTCCTTCCCCAAGCAGCGAGGCGACCTTTTGGTGAAATGGATGTTCCTCCACCAGAAGATCTAAATAAATTAACACATGATTTAGTTCAATGCACCAGCCAATGACCCAAACCAAGAATTAGCTCACTGTATGACACCTTGTCTCATCCTCCTACCCCGGTAGTTATTCCCAAGCTTTGAACAGTTACAGATCAACCAGGGAACAGCTTACCCTAAGATTCAAGGAACATATAAAACTGAAGCAGCAGCTTCTAACAAAGGTGCAAATCAGGGCTACCATTCCTTTGGAAATCCCTGACCGAATGTGTGCTGACTCTTCATCCATACCCTGATTCTGTCAGGTACCTCTGATGAGCACAGCCACCACTATAAATGCATTTAAGTGGTGAAGGATTCTCCTCATAACACAGTGATCTTGTTAAAAATGCACAGTCATTACCCAACAATCCAGTATGCAACAAATAGATTAGATGAGAATTATATTAGAATGTAAACTGCATGCACTTGAGTCTGTATTTAGAAAACTCGGCTAGTGGAAAGTGTCCCTGCCCATGGCACGGGGTGGCACTGGATGAGCTTTAATGTCCCTTCCAACCCAAATGATTCTGGGATTCTATGAGTAAATATTAACAATTTTCCTCAAAATTTTACCAGATTTTACCTTTCCCTTTTTCACCCAGTGCAAGCAGAAGTGGTGGCAGCTGACCACCATCAGGAAGAAGGCTGACCTCTCGTCGCACCCAGTTTTCCACCCCACACAGTGCTCTGTAACTTGAAGCAGTAACAGGCACATCCCATGTGGTCTGATCCGCTGAACAGGGACTGCTCGTCTCAGCTTCTGCAGGAGAACACTCCTCAGTTCCTGTGGTGACAGATTTGTAACTAGGTGCCTTCTCACTCTGGCCTGGAGTGGCCTGCTGTGCACCATCTGAAGGAACAAAAGGATGTAACTCCTCCGTTCTTGTAATCTTATCAATTTCTTCCTTCAGTTTTTGATTCACATCAGTTACCGGGTCACCTTCCTCTGAGTTTGCAGTCTGTGAAGAAAAAATAACAAAAAAAATCTACACTGTCTCAGAACCACCTAAACTTTCATTATCAGCATTCTAGAAGCAAAAAGAGAAAGAAATCTATCACAAAAGCTGAGAATACATTTCCTCCTAACAAGAAGAAAGTCAGCAAATCTCTCCTGGATCCTCTTCTTTTTTGTTTAGGAGTTACACAGATGAAGATGCATAGTTAATTTACTTGTTTGGTAACACAGATTCAGATGGGAGGGCTGCAGACTGTAGCACGTGACAGTCAGGTATAACACAATCAACACTCCAAGGACCCCTTCAACAATCTGCCTGCTGTTAGTTTCCCCCCCTCACAGTTACTGAACATTGGCATCCCTTGGATCAGCGGTTGAGTACTGCAAACATATTTCTATTGTTCTACTGCTAGCTGAATGCAGCATTGCTCAGTCTGATTACTTTCTAGTTTGGAGTCAAACCTGTGCTGCTCCCCCAGCAAGACAGGTACCACAAGCCATGAACAGAGGCACATCAGGATGCCAGCTGTCATAAAAAAATAAAATGAAAAAAACCAATCCCCCCAAAACCCCCTCCAACAAAAACAGAGATGCACATCATCTTTCGTTAAGCTTGCATCCTGTACCCAGAGGGAAGACTTTGTCCATACAACAAGAAGAAATCTGACAACTTTATGCTTGCCCTGTAGCAGTTCTCCTGGTGTCCCACTAGTTTCCAGCAAATCCTCCCTTTCACAAATGTGCTGCCAGAAAATGAAAAGAAAAGCCACCAACCCCAAAGGGAACACTCCACAAAAACACAGACGAAAACATGGCTAAATTGGCCTACAATAGACTTCTTCCCCATGAATTTTCTCGCTGGTGTTCCGTACCACTTGGCACCTTTGCCCTTCACAGCACCCTGTGGCAGCACTTTCAGGATTCTGTGCTGCCTTTGCTTCGGAGCTGCACTGTGCTGGTTTTGTCTGAACTTCTCAGGATGCACAGGAGAACCATCAACCAACTGTCTCCCACTCACTCTGTCCATGCTGCTTTTATTTTTAGACATTGCTCATCTTCTGCAAGTGCAAATATCCTATTCTTTCCCCAAAATGAGAGACAGGCTATAGCCTTTGATTACTCCAACTTTTTTTTGTTAGATTACTACTGTTCTTCATGAATAAAGCTGACTTAAATGCCATACACCTGGTAAGTGTTCAGGTGCATAATATAATAATAATAATGATCTGGTTTTTTTGCTTTAACAATGTATTTTAAAAACTCTTGAGTGCTTTGTGACTCATGGAATTTATGCTATTACTTGAGACAGTGCTTCACTGCTATGTTTTATCTTAGAAAGGCTTCACCTGAGGAACCTCACTAAGTCTTTCCACAGCAAACTTATACCTCTTCTTTGGACTTTTCTTTTAAAGTGCAGTTCATTCAACAGCATGCATATGACTCAGGATAAAAAACCCAATCCCCCTCTCAGATCAATATTAGTTCACACTAGAAGCAATACACAGATTTTGTTGTACCCTATAATGCAGTATTGCAGGGCACTAAGCAACCCTTGGTTAGCCTAATCCATCAGGGAAACTACAGCAGGCCACTGGAAAAAAAAAAACAACCTCAAACTTCTACTATAAGCATGTTACTAATGACAGGCTTAAGAACTGTGGCTGAGGTCACCTTCACAAAAGTGGTTAACCAAACACTCTGTACAAAAAAAAAAAACTGCTTTGGAAAATTTTCAGCCACACCAGTTTTGAAGTGCACAGACACCTCAAACCAAACAAGGTTTTCCTTTGAAAATTTTGCTTGGTTTTACTCAAATTAAAAATTACTACAGTGTTTTTCAATCCAAGGACTTCACAGCCCCCACCAAAAATACTCAGATATTGTCTCAGATTCCAAAAGCTGTGAATCAGAAGTCATGGTGAGTAAGAGGCCCTGTCAGTAGCAAGCAAAGGTTTCCCAACAGGTAATTCAGCCAGCTAAACCGTCCCGACTCCTACCGTGAGCGTCTCCGGCACGTCCGGATTTACTGGGCTGGAGTCCTGCGACCTCTTTGCTCCAGAGGACAGTTTTGCTGTGTCTGCCACTTCACCATTTGGCAAAATACCATCTGCAAACCAAACCCTCCTCTGTTCTCTGGGGCAGAGCCCTGGGACAGGGTAAAACAACAAGTCCGCATTATTGCGCTGTTCCAGCATCTGAAAGGGACAAAAATTAAGCCCCTTCTCCCCACCAAACGTGCAGACAATCTGGTTACTGGAATGAAGCACAGGCAGAGGTTGGCATTAGCCAGTGTCCGGTCAGGCAAGTACATGCAACAAAATCTCTCACTTGCAGAGGAAGCTGCCCTGCTACAGTCACATCTATCAATTCACACTACAGAGGCTACTTCCTCAACCATCCCTCTATAGGGAGATAAGAATGAAACACATATCACAACTAAAAGATGAAATACACTCTGAAAAAAGTTGCTTTATCACTTTGCTTAAAAATGTGTCCTCTTTGAAGAAGGTCAGATGTTTAATAAAAGTGGAACAAAGACACTAGTTAGCCACTAATCATTTGTATTTACACAGAGAATGAACATTTGCTGCTCCTTTGTAACTTCTCCCTGCACAGCAGCTTTTTTCTTTACTGTAAGACTGGCAGTCCAACACAAGCCAGAGATCTCCCAAGACACAGAAAAATTATAAAATGAACAGTGACACAAAAAGATTTACAATATAAACAGAGAGGGCAACGAAAAGCGTAACATCCACATTTCATAAATGGAGATTTATGTGCAGCTTGGGCCTGGCACCAAAACTGGGAAGTGAAAGTGTTTCAGTTCAGAGTGTTCCTGTTTCACACAAAAAATACCAAGAACAAATCCCGGACATGATAAGCAACTCTTTCCCAAGAGACTCTCGAAGTGCTAGATATGTGCTGTATTTAGCAGCTATACCTTCAAGACCAGGTTGTTTAAGTGCCGAGATGGGCAACAATGCAGATGGGGAAGGAGAGCTGGCACTGCCAGGGATCTGGGCCTCCTCTACAGCTGGAACGGCAGAAGAATGTTCGGAGAGGACACTGGAATTGGGGACAGGACCAGTTGGACTCATCATCCTTTCAAATGCCTGTGCTAAAATAATGTGGTTAGTTTTTAAGATCTCACAATTGATTAAATTTCATTTGCAGAGCAGTACTGTGGGTGGGTGGGGTTTTATCGCAGAGGCAATGCACAGTTTGTGCTCTAGTTATGAAAAATAAACACTCAAACTGTTGTATGGAAGAAAGTTTAGATTTATTTTCTACCTGCATAATTGCCTAATTTCTCACGAGATAAAGAGACCTCCCCTTGTCCGTCCTGACAGCACTGCAGTGACTGCATCACGCCCTGTGACCCCCGACCCTGGGGGCAAACGTGTCACATCTGTCAGCCTGAACTCCACTCAGGTGGCCTATTAAAAATCTGACATGTTTTCAACTCCTTACTTACATTCTAATCACCAGGACCTCAGTTGTTTCTCCTGATGTATTCATAAGCATCCATGGTTAGCTTCCAGTTAAGAAAAGGTTACCTGATGAGTCATTTGCTGCAGCCCCACTAAGTGACTTGTAAAAACACCAGGACAGGAAGCAACATAAAGCAGGCAAACAGCATGTGAGAACAAGCAGGGATGTGGCCTTTAAACACGCAGAGGGCTGCTGTGGAGGGAGGACCACTTCTGCTAGACTCCTGTCACAGATGACTCAACAGGATAAATTGTATTCTTCTGTAACTTCCTATTTAGTCTTATGCAGTTAAAAACTACTTTTTTTTCTTTTTTTTTTTTTAAATAAAAAAGCAACCAACCTGGGACTCAAAGTTCAAAATAAGAACTGGAATCCAACTAAGAGGTACAATTATTCTCTTCATCCCTCCATCTCAGAAATAGGAAAACCTACACCAATTAAAGTAATCAAGCTCCCCGAAAAGAACAAAGGTTAAAGAGATACTTCAATGATTACTGCAATTACTCAAAAAAACCTCTTTACCTTTATTAATATCATCATAACAGCCAGTGCAGACTCTTGCTTCCTTCTCCATGTATTGTAGTTTGCATTTTCGTTTGCAACAGCTACCACAAAAAACCTGAATCAGAAAAGGATTGCATTAAATATTATAGACATATTGCACAGTGGATAGAAAATTCTTCCAAAAAACACACTTGATTCATTGTAAACCACCTGCAGCCTTATATTCAAGCCTGTATCTTAATCCCTCACAAAAAAATCTACAGGAAAAAAAAACACAGAAAAACAAACAAACAAACAAACAAAAACTTACACAAAAACCAAACAAACAAAAAACCAAAACCAAAAACCAACCAACCAACCAACCAAAACCCCCACAATATACACCCAGCAGAAAGCAGCAACATGGAGGACACAACTGAAATTATATTCAAATTCTTATCCGGAGTGATGAAAAGAATTTCAGGTTACAGCACCTATCCCAAATTCACTCCTGCTTCTGCTCCTCCTGTAAGTATTTTACATTAGACAACAGTGATGGGGCCGAGGACCGACACCCAGAGCTGGGATTTGCTTTGGTGCTTTAGGATGATCTCTGCAGCACTGCGTGCCCACCACGGCTCCCTGTAAGAGGTTCCCAGTGTGTCAGACACCCAAAGCTGCCTCTCCACGCTGGGACAGAGGGCACCCGGAGCTCCCAGGCTGCTGGGGCAGGTGTGCTCCCGCGCTGCAGCAGCTCAGGGGGCTCTCCTGCTCCCTCAGCAAGAACTAGCAGCGCTGCCCGCACGCGCGAGCTCCCTTCAGCGAAGTACCTTCAAAGCAAGCTGCTTCGGAAGAACAGAATACGCTCTTCTATTCCAACAGGGTATATCCTGCCTATTTTTAAGCAGAAACAGGGGGGAAAGTGTGTCTCATTAGACTGGGCAACACCTACACAATCCCATTCAAAGAATTATGTCTTTAGAATAGTGGGTTTTTTGCAAGAGTTGCCATAAATATCTGGAGCTTTTGTCATTTTCCCCTTATGCTCTTCCAAGGATGATCTGTAAGTTTTTAACGACTCACACCATTTTTAGTTAAATGGAGACTCTGGAGCCGTTACAAAAGGTCTTCTGAAACCCCTAAAGGTCTCCTCAACTCTTAACTGCTCCCAATCCAGAAAAACAAAGTGGATCAAGGGGGGGAAAATCCCAAACATTAGTGTAGTGGCACAGGAAAAAAAAAAAAAAGTTGTTACAAGTGAACTCCTCTAAGCAGGAAAAGTCACTGTAAGAATAGTGATTGATCAGTGTAATATGAGCTAAAAAAAGAAACGATTCCAGCTGCTTCTGGATTAGTACCACAGGTAATTCCTGTTATCTCAACAGGAAACACGCATGCTCAGTACATACGTTAAGAATGTAATTGATGAGGATTAATTGCTAATCACTTATAATCCACTTTAGGGCTTCAAATGGCAAGCAGCACAAACCCCTGCAAGGAGCATTCTCCTCATACCCTTGGTGACACTGGGACGTGCAGGGGACTGCAGGAGGATTAATCCTAAGGCACCTAAAAGGTGACGGCAAACTAAGAGACAGGAGAAAGAAGGCGAATAGCAGGCTGTTGAGCAAAGAAGTGGGTTCTGATTGAACTAGGAAGAAGAAGGGTACCACAACAAGAGACAAACATCCGGATAATGGAACTGCAAAGCTGTTTGGCCTTGTGAGTGCTGCAGATGGGAGAGAAAACAGGGACCACTAATTTCACACTGCCCTCCAGCACAGATGCCAGAATCCACAAGTGCTGCCATCTTCTTTGATAAAAAAAGATGTAGGATTGTGGGAATCCAAACAATTGTCCTCTACAATCGTCCACAGAGGACAACTGTGAATTCCTACCAGTTTTCCCTATTTCCCAAGTGGCTGAAAACACAACAAATGACCGCTTTACAAGGAATGTCTGGTTTGGGATTTTTTAAGACAAAAAAAGTTACTATTAAAAAGACAGAAAGGTCTTACGAGGCAGACAGTTAAGCTGCACATTCAGAAACGCTATGACAGAGCTACAGTTGCATAGCACTCCCATATCCGTAAGGTTCAGACAACCCATGCTGCCTTCACTCACTCTCCTGATGAAGAGACACTGTGATGCTCCCACTAATTACCCTGCTGTTCTGCCAAGAGCCCCTCAGCTGACACACAGCTGTCCACAGGACTGCAGACAAAGGGTCTCCCATCCCCATCTCCAGACAAGGTGCGAGAACTTCACAGTGAATGTAAAACAGGAACTTGAGGTCAGTCAGTCTTATGATTGAAATGAAACCCACTCTGAAGGACTGTGTTTTAAACCATCACAAAACCTCAGCAGGACATTCTGGCAGTAAGTTCAATGGCTTCCAGGTTGGCACAAGGACTTCTTCATTTCCTGCACACTCCAATTCATGCCTACATTTTGGTTCACACTGGCTGCAGTTGAGTAAATGAGCATCGTGCTTTGAATACGCAGTGCTAGAGGAGAGGTGGGGAAAAAAACTACCATGCCTTTCCAGGTGGTGCTTAACACTGGGGATGCAGAAATTTAGTACTGACACTAGTCTCTGCTCTGTCTTCTCATCCTTAAAGCTTACAGAGAAAGCTTACACTGAACAGTAAGGTCATTAGAATTGCTAGCATTTCCATTTATGCACTAGTACAAGCCACAGCAGATCACAAGGGAATTCTGAACGGAGTATCAGCTTTGGCATCACTTACTCTGTGGAAGACCTCAGGCTGAAAAAAAGTTCTACAATTACTCACTTTGTTGGTGAATCACATACTTTTCCCCTGAGTTCCTTAGAAAATGATACATCTAAACACACTGGAAGACAGATTTAGACCATAAATCCAGCATTGGTACTGCTGCTACAGTTCCTGAAAGAATGCAATCTCTTCAGATTCATGGACAGTGCTCTACAGTTATAACCACTAGTAAAACCACTGCATTCTCATCATCACCACCTCAGATTTTTAAAACATAAATACTTAAGTTAAAGGCTCAATAACAAGCTAACTCAGTATGATTACAATTAAGTAGTCCATCATCTCATCTCCCCTACTCTACGCAAAACACATCAGTCTAGCCAGTAATGGCAGATAAGAACATACTTTGTACTTTCCTTTAATTATAATTTTCACAAAAAAGGTCGTATGTTTCTTAATTAACATCAGTCTTTTCCAACAGGCTTTAGGTTCCTATGGAGTGAAAATAAAAACTGGCCTTTGTTAAATAAAATACTTTGAGCCTAGAAAACTTCTGTCAGTATTCCTTCCCTTCTCTATCTTGGTTATGCCCCAAACGGAATCTCCATTTCCTGTCAGCAGCGCAGGACCCCGCTCCAGTCACTCACCTTCCCACAGGCTCGGCAGTGGTGTCGTCTCTTTGTGAAGGTGAACTTGGCCTGGCAGTTCATGCAGTTGGGTGCCTCTGAATCCGGGACCCACAAGGGCTGTTTCCACGACAGAGCTGGAGGTGTTTTACATGATTCAGCACTTTCAGATGTTTGATTTCCTCCAGCTTCAGAGATGCTTTCCCCAGGGTCAGAATTATTACCAACATCTACACTGGTGTCTGAGAGGGGAGCTTCTGGGGTAACAGAAGCAGATTCCTGGTTTTCTCTTTCAAGTTCATTTGTTCTATTCAGTTGCTTCTGGCCAGCAGCTCCCTGGGAAAGGTCAAGCAGCTGCTTTGGTCTTGCGCCTTTAACTCGAACATCAGAAGCCAGAACTCCGCTGCCACTCCCAGTCATGCCCTGACTATGAGACATGCTGACTTCTGCTGCAGCTTCCACTTCACTGTCAGGAAGAGATGCTTTAAGGTTACTATCAATGCTCACTATCTCCTCCAGTTTTGTTTGTGTAAGTTCTTCATTGACCTCCCTGAAATGCAGGTTGTTCAGATCTGTTAAATTCCCTCTGTCTGCATCAGCTTCCATCAAGCTACCATCATTGTCTGAAGACTTCAACACACTGGACTGCAGACTTTGTCCATACAAGAAATCATCAAGCTCAGCATCGCTTATTAGAATATCACTTTTAATAACATCCTCCTCAACAGTAAAGTCAGCCATAACAGAGCTCATGCTCTCATCATAAAAAGTGTCTACACCAACACCATACGGCTCAGCTCCAAGGTCTAGAAAAGCAGAAGCAAAAGCTTTGATTTGCTGAGAATCACCATCATCAATTACATTCTCAGTATCGTACTCAGTATCACCATCCCTGCTTTTTTCTGCAATACTTTCACTGATTTCAGCTGAATCTTCTTGCTCACGGCAGTTAACACTTTCACAGGATTCCCTGCCAGAGAGATGAGTTTTAGACTCTCCAGCATGAACAGTTCCAGTATCACTAATAACCTCCGCCACTGCATTCTGAGGTAGAGGATTAACTTTTTCTCCTGTTACAACTAATGAACCACACATGGACACAGGAAGGGAAAGACAAGACAGAGATGCCTGGACATCCTCAGCTGAAATACACGAACTGGAAACACTGCTCAGTATCTCACTGCTATTAAGTTCTTCACTATCTACATTCTCTTCGGTGCCTTTCTGTTCCAATTCTACTTCAGCTCCTATTTGACATGAGGAGCCTAAGACACAATTTCCAGGCAACGTTGCATTGCTTTTGTGCAACTGATGCCTCTTTGGCAGATGTGAAGGCATGGAATCAACATTACTCCCATCGTTTGGGTCTACCTTTCCAATGGCATTTCCACCAGACACCTCTTTGCTTACTGCAGGGCACGCACTGTCGTCTTGTGGTTCACGAGGCAGTTTTTCACAGGCTTTCTCATCTTTGGGACTGTGTGCATTCAAACTCTGTGATGTTACAGTGACACATTCAGTATCCAGGGCAGCAGTTTCTCCAGGCTGGTCAAGCACTTCATTGCGCTTTACAGGTTCTGTCCTGTGTTGATCATCACATGGATCCAGGACTGTTCCTGCAGTGTAACTCTCTGATTTCAAAGTGAAATTATTAATCTGCCCTGTTTTGAAATGCCCTGAATCTTGTAACACTGAGTCCCCATCACTCTGCTTTGTGCTGGCAGCACCACTGCAGCCAGGTGATGGCACACAAATAGGAACAGGGATACAAGATATGCCACAGCCAGTGGGCCCTTCGCTGTACTGAAAGTCATCCGGCTGCAGGTTCTGAGTCCCTTCACCAACAGCCACTGAGTGGATTAAATCTGCTGTGTCATTAACAAGATCACACACAGGTATGCTACACCTTCCCAGGTTCAAAGCCTGAATTTCATTTAGGGAACCGCTGTCCACAGTGGACAAAAGGTCGGGTCCAGCAACACCCTTCTCTCTGGGTGGTGTGTAACTGAGCGCGTCACTTGTGCCCGCAGGGGCAAAGACAGAGCTCTCCTCCGGGGCAGGACATCTGGCAGGATCCTCTGGCAGGTCTGGCGGGGCGTGTGCATGCTCTAAGCAATCCAGGACTGAAGAAAGCTTTGAGTCATATGGATTTTGAGGTGTTCTGAAGCACTCACATTCATCTATTTTAAGCAAGAAGAGATCAAAAGCACAGTTTATAAGACTCCTCTCTTTCCACAGTGTACTCCCTCTCAACCCCATCTATTCATCAATACAAGCTTTTACTTAGCACATGCTACTTTCAAACTCCATGGTAACAGTCATTTGACCATGTACTTCCACGAAAAAGGTAGTGCAGAAACCAACCTGTATTCTGCTCAAATTCATCAAGCAGTTTGTCCAAGTCACAGACTGCAGCTTTAAAGTAACTGTCCATTCTAGTCACGGTTCTAGTGAAGCTTTAGCCTTCTTAAACCTACAGAGAAAAACGCAGCACTTAATCCAAAGCATTTTTTGTTGACAAACCCCAAGTTCATATTAGACAACAGCTTCTGTGAGGTATTTTTTTTATTTTTATTAACACTTTGTTGTCTCTCCATGTAAACAAACCCTAAGCACAGACAGGGCTGCAGCCTCTAAGTATTCTAGACATGCTCAGTGTACTCAGCACTATGAACAATACACCCCCAAATTCACTTCAAATTGCAAAATTGAGGCTACTTATAAAAAATAAATGCATCTGAAAACCTCTGCTATGTCATTACAATGTCACCAGGTTTAAAACCAGAAGGAATGTTAGGATCTTCTACTCTGATCCCATAAACATTTTACAGCACTCAGTTCACAGGCAAAAAACAAAATAGGCCAGTATTACCTTTCAACACAACTGAACTGTTTAAATAATAATAAAAAATTAAAAATGCATCATGGATCATGGATCAGGTCATCATTTCTGTTCTACTCAAAACACGTGACCAATTATACTTCTGAGACCCCAAGAACACAAAACTCTTCTTACAGACTTACCAGCTCATCAGAAAGTGATTTATTAATCAATCACATTCCCACTGCAAAACACCCTGGTTTATTTGTTTAATGAACCTTTCCAGCCACTCAATTTTATGGCTTTTTGGCCACTCTGAATTGCTTTCCAACCGCACATCTTTTTTAATGGCTGAACACCCATACAGTGCAACTACCTATCAAAAATCAGTATTTACAGTTCCTTTGAGCAAACTGAAGGGACTGAGACCCATTTAGTCTAATGTCTGGAAACCACACCTGTGGAGAGCTGTCTGCTTTTCCTTCTGCTTGTATCAGTGCCCTCAGGCTCCGCACTGGCTGACTTCACACCCGACCCCAACACAACTGGTATTCTGACTGCCCAGTCATGTCCAGTCATTCTCCTAAAAGCTCAGACCCCAAACAAATACTTAAATCCCCTCACATCACTTACGCCACCCTGCACCTACAGATCTAGATTCTATGCCTTACTCCCCCCAGGCTCCAAGGTTTCCCCTCACTGAATAGCTCGGATAAGGAGCATTAACTTAGGTTAATACGTAACTGCTCACCACATGTGATGTAATTATTTACCACATTAATATGCACGTGACAAGAACACTGTAAGGCAATGTGTTCAAACAGAGGCTTGCAAAGCACAAGAGAGCTGAAACAAATACGCAGTAATGAAGTACTTTGTGCCCATATGTATGCCAAAAATGAACAGCCTGAATATATCACTGTTTTGATATCCACGGCCATAAATTAGTCACAGCCAAGGTCTTGAGGCTGCACTCTAATGCAAGTCTCTGACAGCTGTCTAGAGGGGTCAAGGAGCAGCACGCACAGACTCGGTGCCTCTTCTCCTCACGCATCTGAATACACTTCTCTCCTGTAACAGTAACGACCTCCTGGCAAGGGGCATGTAACATGAACTGGAAGTTATTTCAATTAAGAATCTTACACGATTAACAGCTTTTGGTGATTCACTGAGAGACGCTAAAGTACATATCCCAACCCTTAAGCACGTATCTGTGGACTGTCAATAGCGAGATAGACCACATAAACAAGAAATATTGAAGGGTTACAAGAAAACCGGGGATCAGGAGATGCATAATGCTGACTTGTGTTCTCTGTAGGTATTTATTATACAATCTCACCAGATCAATAACAACAGAAGCTTATAAAAACAAAAACATTCCCTGTTTAAAAAAAAAAATAGAGGAAAGGCAAGTAATTGTTTCATCTACCTTTGTCTTTACTTTAAAAGTCCTAGAGAATATTCATTGTGTTGCACTCTTGAGAGACACACAACAAATTCTGATTTAAGCATAAGGGCATTATTAGACTATAACACTACCTATTATTAGATTATAATGCTAATTAGAAGGGTGCATTGATACTGCACAGCATTGGCCCACTAAACTCTCTAAAAAAAGGAAGAACTCAATGCAAAGATCTGGAGAACTAAAATCATACGCAAATATTTACATCTCTTTAATACAGACTAACTCACTTCTACAGAGAGCTCAGAAAACTATCATACCTCAGTCTACCAACCCAGCAATGTTGCTTTGTTTAGTTAAATTTATTTTTGAAATAAAATCATTATTTGACTTAGTAAAGTATTTTGAATAACTAACTTAACCTTGGAAAGCTAGTATATATATTGTTCCTAATTTCATCACTCTTTCCTCAAATTTTTCATAGGTTTTCAGCTTTTCTGCAATAGCCCTACAAGCAAAAAACTGAAACCCACAACAAAATCAAAACCCCCAAAGCAGGGCAGACCAGCAGTAACCCCTTATTCCTCTTGCACCTCTCTGCCCTTACTCCATGTATCTGCATCACCAAAGAATTGTAAAAGCCTTCTAGTTTCTCATGTTTCAAATCCTCCTTCAGCAAGATGAACAAGTTTTATTTTCTGCTGCCTGGATTTGCCTACAGCCTGTCCCAACGTTTACATTAATGTATTAGGAGCGATGAAAAAGCTCTGGTGACACGTTTTTATTAAATGGCTGCTTGCTTCTCTCACTAAAGGGTCCGGAGGAACCACGAGCTGCAGCAAACTGCGTTTGTTCTGAACATATTCCTTTAAAACTTATACTTGTAACAAAGGAATTTCATTATATTCTAACTATCAGAAACCAGGAGCACCACCACTGTACACGTTTTTTAGGTAGGCAGAACTGTTGTTTTCTGAACGTGTTTTTTAGAGCTCTGAATGCACTCACTAGACACTCTCTAAACTAGTTGATAGATTTTTTTTAAATAAACTTAATGCTTATCATTTTATCTGAGTTAATAAGTCCCTAATTGTGCAAGGAGACATACAACTTAAGGCTCTCATCAGCTCCATTTTATAGATTTTTTTTTCAAAACTTTTAAACAATACTTAAACCACTGTCCGTTAAAGACTATATGCTTTCAGATAAAGATGTATTAAATATTTATGTACGAGAAGACTTGAAAATAAAATAGCAGTCCATCTCAAAATGGGAAGATAACAATCAAAGCACAAAATGTACTCCAAGAAAGTGCACACCGGAGACGCCACTTCTCCAGATCAGCCTTTGGCGTGTCTCTAAACAGGCTCATCTCGGAGCTCCAACAAATGGTCTGACACACTCCTCACACAGCACCCCAAACTGCACGCAGACCTAAGAAACAGGCAATAGTTCTACCACACTAAAACTGTTAACTATTAACTGTGGAACGCAAATCCTGAGATCCTGATGACTGCACCGCTGCAAGTGTGACAGGGCATTTAAAAACACTTCATAGACTTCAACACTTCTTTTATATCCTTTATCAATTACTTACCCCTTTAACATAACAGGCACATATTCCAGAGTCCAAAACCAACATTCCACTGGGGATTTCTCAACACACTCTTATTTACAGGAGAAGATAACACAGGGCTGCTGGGATACTGAGTGGCCAACTTATAGGATGGATTGTCAGGGCTTTTTTCCAGATACAGTCTATAAATGGAGGTAGTTAGCACTTTTCTCTGGTGATAACTTGCAAAACAGAATGGATAGGTTAATTATTACCAACTAACCAATTCCAGGTCTGAAGACAAGCTACCTTTTGAAGTCTAAGAACCCCTGAAAATCACTCTCTGTAGCCTTCGCACGCATGGGCCTCACCAGACCTGCAGTTTGCTACAGCTCATGCCCGCTGCAGAGGCCAGGCGTGCCTTTACCCACACCGAGCTAAGGCAGCCCGAGCCGGGGTTTGCAGACAAAGGAACGCACGAGCAGCGGCACAGGGCTCTCCCCTCCGGAGAGATGAGCGCAGCAGCCACCTCAGCTCTGACTACCACTGCTGCAGTCCTTCTGCTCGCTGCACAGTTACGTTGTTTCAGCTCCATCGGGGTGTTTAATCATCACATTTAGCCTGAGCAGAAAGCTGTACTGAGGACGGTAAGAGGATTGAAATGTTTTTTTCCACCTTACCACCCCAGCAACTACCACAAGCAGAACAAAACCTCCAACACAAACATGACCACTAAGCACTAAGCTCACAGTGAAATGGTCATGGAGCACAGTGTGCCTCTTCTCCCCCACTAAGGGTACTGAAGGAATTAATTACCAGCTTTTTCCTTCTCAGCCCCCTCCCATGCCCCAACACCATACACCCACCCATGGGCCTGAGGCCCTACAAACAAAAAGTTTAAGGGAACAGCTGCCCACAGAGCTCATCAGCAATCAATCTGATCGAGAAGTTCAGTACAACTGAACAAACACTGCGTGAAAAACGCGAATAAAAACAAAAATTATTCTTGCTGAGCAAAACAACTTA
This sequence comes from Callaeas wilsoni, assembly GCA_013398955.1. Classification (NCBI taxonomy): domain Eukaryota; kingdom Metazoa; phylum Chordata; class Aves; order Passeriformes; family Callaeidae; genus Callaeas; species Callaeas wilsoni. The sequence goes on from VWPU01015938.1 coordinate 24,751, forward strand.
TTGTCCAAACCAAAAGCTGAGGTGGCTGCTGCCACAGCAAGTTTAGGAGCTGAATCACGGGGTGAAGACAAAAGCTGCAGAAATTTTCAGACATATAAGGACACACCACAACAAATTGTCTCGTTTGAAGAACGCCATTCCGTTAGTTCAACACAGACTCTTCAGAAGGACAGAACTCCACCAGCAGCATGATGACATTACCACTTGCACCTCCATCTCGTATCACCTTCAGCTTCTGAGGAGTTTTGTTCATTCATCCACCCATAAAACCCTACTCCTCTGAACTGAGAACAGCATTACTCACACTACCCAGAGAATCACAGAATCCCTGAATAACCTGGGGTTGGAAAGGACCTCTGGAGCTCACCCAGTCCATCCCCAGCCCAGGCAGGGTCCCCTGAGCAGTGGCACAGGAACGTGTCCAGGTGGGGTTGGGATGTCTCCAGAGAGGGACACTCCAGGCCNTCCCTGGGCATCCAGGGCTCTGCCCCTCCACGGACAGAAGTTCTTCCTCATGCTTGGGTGGAACTTGTTGTGGTTTATTTTATGGCCACTGCTCCTCATCCTGGCCCTGGCACCACTGAGCAGAGCCCGGCCCCATCCTCTGGCACCCTCGGAGATGTTTGTGTGGATTGATGGGATCCCCTCTGAGCCTTCCCTTCTCCAGACTGACCAGGCCCAGCTCCCGCAGTCTCTGCTCAGCACAGAGATTCTCCAGACCCCAAATCATCTCTGTATAGATCCTCTCCTAGAGGATCCACTAGATCCTCTCCAGTAGATCTTCTGTTTCTTCTGCCGTGAAGCCCAGAACTGAATACAGTAAACTGGAGCCATAAAACAGACCAGTTCTGACTCCCAGCAGTGTCCGGCACACCAGGGGTACCAGCAGCCAGCCCTGCTGGTGAGGAACCTTCCGTCTGCCCCAGACAGACACAAGCTGCACACACTGCCCCGTGCCACCACCGCTCCTGTCAGCAGGGATCATTTAGTGACAGGAAGTGAGTCTAGAGAATGGGACTGCACCAGGTCCAGCAGATCACTCCTCAGCGGAAACCACTGTTCCCTCAACATCCCATTTCCTCTGATTTGCATTATTAAGGAGCCGATGTTCCTATCAGACAGCCTCGGCCACAGAGCACTGACAGCACCTGGCTCTGGCAGCCAGCTGGACCCTCTGCCGTACTCCCCAGAAGGTGTTAATGACCAGTTCTCTGCCATTACCGCTTGTATTTAAATGCAGACTCAAAATATTTTACACTCTGTTAACGCCTGTAAGTGTACAGTGTAAGATTGTCCATTACACTCTATATACCATATATGTATTCTATATAACCTATAAAACGATCGCATATATTTTACTGTATATACCACATATATTCTCCATATACCCTATATAATACCCTTTGTATATATATCATACTGTATACACCGTACATAAAAACAAACGGAACAGCACTAAGCAATAACATCACTAATACCCCCAAACCTCCGGGGGCAAAGAACCCACCCAGGCAACCTCCGTCAGAGGTCAGACTCCCACAGCCGCGTCGCCCCGACCTCACCCGGCCGGTTCGGGGCCGTCTCGGGGCCGTCTCGGGGCCGTCTCCCCTCACGGCCCGCCCCGGCCCCGCCGGCGGCTCCGGGCGGCGGCCTCGACCCTTCGCTGCGCGCACCGCGCCTGCGCGGCCGCACCCGCGCGTGACGTCACCGCGACCGCGCCCATCCCCACCCTGCGCGTGCGCTTCTCGCCACAGCCGGCGTAGGGCGCAGCCCGGGTAAAGGGCGGGGCCACACGTCTGATGGACAGCGCGAAGGGGCGTGGCATGAGGAAATGGGGGGAGCTGTGCTTGTGATTGACAGAGCAGGGGGCGGAGTCGCCATCGGGATTGACGAGAGGGGGCCGGGCCAGTGGGAGGGGGCGGAGCCTCCCTGCAGATCCTCCCCCCACGCTCTGTCCCGCGCCCCGCCGGCAGGGGGCGCCCTTCCCAGCCCGGTCTCAGGATGTCACACATTCCGGCTCCGCGGTGACGTCACTCCCGCGCCGTCAGCCCCCGTCAGGCCCTGCTCCCTGCCTGTTCCGGTGACATCACAGCCCGCACAGTGACGTCACTCTCACTGTGTCAGCCCTGCCCGTGCCGACCCCATCCGTGCTCATTCCCGTGATGTCACACCCGCACACCGTGATGTCACTCGCTCCATCACTGGGCACTGCGGGCTCAGGGAAGGGCCCGGGCAGCCGAGAGGCGCTTCCCCGCTGGAACTGACCAACGCCGCCCCCTCGCCCCAGCGATCGCCGCTGTGCCGTGCGGTGCCATCGGCCCCGCGGTGATGCAGCCACAGCACAGTTTACGGTTTTTCCACAAGAAGTTTCTTTTGTGTAAAGCCGAGCTGCCCCCGCGCGCGGCTACAGCCAGAGCTCGCACAGCTCCTCCACCCCGCCCGGCCCGCGTCCGTCCCCGAGCACCGAGGGCCAGGAGCGCGACCTGCGGAGCCCTGCGGCCAGCGCTGTTCCCGCGTGGGGCAGGCCAGGAGCACGCCTCGGGGCGCGGAGACGATGGCCGTGGGTGTGAGGGGCAGCCGGGGGGCCCTGGGCCCCGAGCCGACACCTTCCTGCCGCGCCGCCGCCGTCCTGCCCCAGCGCGGCCTCCCTGGCCTCGGCGGCCCGCGCCAGCATGTAGCTGACCTTGCGCTGGTGTGCCAGGGCCTCCTCCTTGTCGTTCACCTGTGTGGTCAACAGAAAGGAAAGGAGGCCACTTGTCAGCTCGGGGTGTGTAAAGCCACGCAAACACGTGCACTCTGGAAAGCTGAACCAAATACTGACCAGATCTATCAGCATCCTCAGGATTTCGTGGGGACTGTCCAGCTCCTCAACCTTCCTGCAGTCCCCATCTGACGAGAGCAGGCTGGACAGCGTCTGCCCCAGACTGTTCTTGTTCCTCTGTAACTTGACGTGTTCTAAGGCAAACAGAAGTACATTGACTGCAGAATTGCTCAGGAAGGAAACAGTGACTTTGGGATAAAACGGACACCTGTAAACCTGGATCTGAACGAGCTCATCGCAAAAGGCAACGCAAGCTGCAGCTTCTCCCCCTGCACGGGACACGGCAGGTTCCTGCCACGCAGCGCTGCTCCTGCTATCCCATAAATGCTACGCAGACCTTACACGTGGGCAAATTGGAAATTATTTTTCTCTATGGAAAATATACTTTTGACACTCTAGTTATACAATAATTCATGGTAATTTCTTTTTAAACAGTAAATAGCCTGAATAAACATGGGTTCTCCGACATAGGCCACTTAGAAGTTTGTAAGATTACTAAAAATAGTGAAACAGATTGAAATTATGGAACATATGTGCCAGGTAACAGAGCCTGAAAGCAATGGTGTCAGTATAGGGGAAACAGCTTGTCACGGTTATGCTGTTGTAGTGCTACACCCCAGGAGTGCCCAAGGAATCTGGCAGACACACCAGACTTTTAAGCCTGGCAGCTCCTCGACAATGGTCAAAACAAATGTATTGTGCTGTTCCTGAAGTCTGCAGTGGTTTTGACCATTATGTGAGCACTTAAATACTTCTCTTTATCCCTTTATTTTTTTGAAAGAATAAAATATTATTAGAATTATTCCTACTTTACAGACTAGAATTCTTCCTCTTTTACACAGGGCTTTGTAAGTCTGTATTAGCATAAGAACACTAATAAACACTAATATTGATAGACATGCATAACAAAAGGCTAAAAAATGTTTAAAGAAAAACAGAAAAGAAGTCTATTTAGTAGTCCAGTGAACCATGGAATGGCCTGGTTAGAAGAGACCTTAAAGCCCATCTCGTTCCACACCTTCCACTAGACCAGGTTGCTCAATACCCCATTTGGAGCTAAAAAAGCTCCAGCTACACATTTTTTTGCATTTCTCCTCCTTCCCCAACTCTTACATAGAGCTCATTTGAAAAAAGACCCCAAAGAACAGAGAAGTTGCTGGCAGCACCTAAACCAGCCAGGTGTCAGCTTTTCTCCGTTGCTGCCCCGGTCAGCAGCGGAGCCACCAGCACACACCCAACACAGGCAGAGCTGCTCCTGCTCCTGCTCCTGCTCCTGCTCCCTCCTCTGCCAGCCAGCCCCCACACACAGACTGCCCAGCTACCAGTGCCTCGCAGACGTCTCCAGCTTGCAAACTTTGTTTCCTTCTTCATGTTTATCACTTCTGCCAGCCTCAGGGCCTGGTCCTTCCTCTGCATCAGTTGCTGCTCAAATGCAATTCTGAAGGCATCTGCCATGATATATGCTTCATCCTTAGTCTTCTTCAGATTTTCAATCTGATTTTAATTCAGGGAAAATTTAAAGTATATTAGCCAATTTGGAAGCAAAAGCGGATTTAAAATTAATAGTAAGACATAGACAGATTGCAAGTAAATATAATCAAGGAAGTAGTAGGAATCAAAGGGTTTTCCTGACATGTAAAGAAATGTATTTTGAAATGTGTATTAAAGTCCTTACTGTTCATTGTATGCACACGTTCACATCCCCAGCCACCTACACAGTCATCTCTACATATTTATTTATCTCTGCACATGCAGAAGAGCTTGAGAAGGGCAATAATATCCCACCACAGCAGGGCCAGGAGCAAAAGGAGCAAGAGACTGGAATCCATATCAGAGATCATCAAGGACAGGCCAGCACCTATTTTCAAAACCAGGAACTCAGCTGGAACTTCTGCAGCAGGACCACAAGGATGGTTACCACAATTGCAAAGGAAAATACAAATTAGAAGAAAAATTCTAAATCCACACAATTTCACTAAATTGAAAATAATTAGGAGCTTGAAATTCACGTCATTGATTTAAGTGTGAGGTAAATAGGCATTTTTCAGCAAGATCAGTTTGCTGACCTGGCTGGGTGAGTGGGCTGTGGGTGCTGATGCCAGCACAAGGGAGGGGTTGAAGGCACTGCCAGGCAGGAAGGAAAAGGTTCAGTGCCAGTCCACATGCACACTGTGTACATTCATGGACTGCATACACTCTGGGTGTGTTCTCTTTTTTTAGATTAAAAAATATGAGGAGAAGGAAAAAATGAAAAATTTTTTTTTTTTTTTTAACTAGTACAGCTGAGTTGACATAATTACAATTTTCCTACCAGCAGAAATAGGGCATTACAAGCATCACAAACAAACTTTATATTATTTCTAAGACCAATTCTGGTTGCGAAACACCTGAGTTTGTGTAAGCAGAGGTTCTGGCTTTGTTTGGATTAGAGCAGGAGCACTCCCTCCTTGTCCCCACCCAGCCAGGCCTCATTACCTCTTGCTTGAGATGAAGGAGCTGCTTTCGAGTGAGAGCTGCCACTTTAGCACAGGGACAAGGCTGCCCCTCAGCAGTAGTGCAGGTGCAGGCGCCGAGCACCGCCAGCTTAAAACCCAAAACAAACCACAGGTAAGGATCTGCTCAGAGAGATGCCAGCAAAAAACCACTCTGAAACTACACAGGGAGCGTCAGTCAGCGGGAGCAAGGTGTGAGAGGTGGAGGTGATCGCTTCTGACTCACAATGAGAGGTGTGTTTTCAGGCAAAACCTGACAGCTGGGTGTGCCATGCCCTGCAGACCTCACTGGGATATTACTGTGCTCAGGAAAGCACCAGGAAGCAGGGTTTAAGTGCTAGGAAGAAGAAAAATAAGCATCATGGCTTGTGAAAAATAGCTTGATGCTTCTTCTGTCTGATCCTTCCTTGCAAGGTGGGCCAGTAAGAAGAAAACTGATTAACAAGCATGCAAAGTCATCTGCTAATTAGCTAAAAATGGGTTCAAATAAAGGGATATGTAATGAGCAATGAATTTTCTCTGTGTATTTTGAACACAAACATACCTCTGAAGCAGCCACTTGGAAAAATACATAAGCAATACTTACTTCAAGACCTGTAAAATCAGTAATGTCACTTCTGTTCAACGACATGTTCTCCTGAAAAACTTTCTGTTGTTTCACATCCAGCATTGCAAGGAATTCCAAGCACTGCTGGTTCAGGACTACAAAATGAAACAAAGAAAGAGATTACAAAAATCTGCTGCTCCGATTTCTTAATTTCTGAGTTCAACTACACCCAAGTGAAGCAGTTTTATAGTTCAAGCATCAGTTTGGGAACATGATGAGAGTGTAGCAGTAGAAACTCATATCCCAGTTGTTTTTCCTTCTGTGTTCTCCCAGAAGTAATGACCCACTTAGAGAGAGACCATTTCCTGTATTGCTCTGCCTCGGGACTGAGTGCTCTTCTCTTTGTACACTTAAAAGTCAGGCAGCCGCTCATTTAGAGCAGCACAACATTGGGCAAGTAATGGTTTAAGTCAGCTATTTTAGACCTTTTGGGAAGGCAAAAATAAAGGAACGGGACTTGAGCCCTCTGATCCAGTGGCTGCCCTGGCTGCTTTCCGGTTTAACTTCCAGGCTTCTGCATATCCACTAAGATCAGCTGCCAGTAACAAGACACTGATCCCCACAGGAAGCTTCCATCACAGAGAAATCCTGATTTATTCCTGAGAAACAGTGTATTCAGAGGGATAGCTGTTGCTGGCTTACTTGCATTTTCAGCTTTAAGTGTTTTAACTTCTTCTGTCCTCAGTTTCAATGCTTCCTTAAGAGCTGCATTTTCACAGTATATCCTGTAGAAGTTAGAAAATGGCTTTATTATATTTTTTAAAAAAGTTTTTAAGTGGTTACTCAATAATTTAAAAAATAACCTGTTAAAACAGTGTATCTAATATTTCTGCAAATTAAAACTAGGATTACTTAAAAGATGGAAGAAAAAAATCTTTCACATGTAAGTAGGTGGTGCCCATAGCTTTATCAAGAGATGAATTTAAGTGCCACATTCCCATTAGAAATGCAAAGAATTTGGTAATTATGAACCTCTGAAACACTTGCTAGAAATTTCCTACTTCCTTGAAGGAACAAAACTGATATTAGAGATGTGACAGCTCTGATCTGTAAACTTCCTGTAGTCTGAATCCTGTTTTCAAGAACAGCTGTGCCTTCAGGTGTTGCAACGTGAGAACACACAATATGCACTGATAATGCATTTTTCCTTGAAGTATTTCCCTGTCGAACAGAACAGGGGCACTCTGACGTCCTATATGTCAAAGCAATACAATTTCTTTGGTGTATCTCCTCAGCTGTCAGTAAATGCAGCCTAGTCTGAATTATTTCACTTGGAAAAAAACAAAGGAAAATGCACATTCTTCTTGTCGTGCTGCCTCAGATGTCAGAAAACTATCAGAAAAATATGAGATGTTTCACAAAGCAGGCTGAACCCCTGGCTGTCAGTTTCCTGAAGCTGTGTCTCTGTCTTTCATCAGTCAACACCAGTTTTGTGCAGTCCAAACTGCACAGCTACACTTCCAACCTACTCAGTCAGGAGAGCCAGAGGGCTTTTCAAGAGGCATCCCTTGACAAATCTATCTATGGAATAGCTTGTAAACTTTTGGCTTATTCTTTGATTCGAAGTTGAAACATACTTAAATATAATATATACTGAATAGTAACGACAGCAGGAATAATAATAACAAATAATGACAACTCTTCTGATGGGTAGACTTCAGAGATACAACTTCTACATGCAAATGAGTGAGTCTGCTGGTCCCATTTTTCAAGGTCTGTTGTGTATTATTAGTTTAGTGCCTCTGGCACATTCTTCTTGCCCAACCACACCTGCTGTCCACCCAGAGTGACTCTTATTTAACAAAGAACCTCTTGATCAGCCTCTCTCTAAAGCACTGCATTTCACCTGTACTCATGCCCAGACCTACAGTGCAAGACAATAAAGAAATGATTAACCAGGAAATTATATTTCCACATGCATGCATACACCATTATTTTCTCTGCCTCATCTACAGTTAAGGTAAATAAGGATAATCAGTCTCCAGCTGGCGAACGCCGTATGATGAAAAAAAACCTCAGCCTAGCAAAGCCAGCCTTCAGACATATTTTTAAAAATAAAGAAAATAGATCTAGATGTTTTAATTGAAAAATACAAATGTGACCAGTGTGAAAAATCAAAGTCTTCCAGAATTTGGAAGGGAATTGGGAAAACACAAAATCCCCAAAGAACCTGAGGAAGCAAGTTTGGAACACAAAACAGATGACATAGAGAACTCACTGCAATTTTAAAAAACCAAACAAAAACCCCAACGATACACAGTGCAAGTCAAATACCTGTCATATTTTTCTGTCCACGTGTCTTCTATGTTTTTAAATCTGTCCTGATCAAATTCAATTTCCCATTGCAAAATATTTATTTCCTGTGGAAACAAAACAATCTTGCAGCAGTTCATTACAGGGTTCCCATCAAAAGGATGCCGGGGTGCTGGGTTTGGCAGAGATCTCAGTGACAATCTGTGACACAGCTGATAACAAATTCGGTATTGGACACCACAGTTTCTGCATCACTGACCTATGGACTCCAGCCTCTGTTACAGAACCAATGCCTCTAGAGGCCTACAACAAAGACAAATCCACGCTGTCACATCTCCCTGTCCCACTGCTACTATGTGGAACAGAACAACAGTGGGAGCAACAAAACAAAAAACTCAGATTAACAAGGTAGCTCAGTGCCACCTTCCTCCTCCTCCACACCTTCCCTACGAAAACTGGGCACCCATTTCTGAGAGTCCTTGGGAAGCCTCAGCTGAATCACTACGGAGTTGAGCAGCTCACTGATCAACTGAAACCCACAAGAAACACTAGCTGAAAGTACAGGAAGAACTCTGGCAATTTTCAGATATTATTTGTAAACACACTATAGCATGAAAAGGTCTAGATCAAAACACTGATACATTACCATTTCCCTTTCTACCAAAAAGGAACAGGAATCTTTTTGTAAAACCCCTGGAATTAATGTCAAGTATCCACTGATTTAAATAAACAGTCTGAGAACGCCTTTTTAATAGACATGGGCTTGTCTGTGTGAAGGAAACCCTCGCACTTACCTTCTCTAGAGTCCTCTTTTCTTCCTCAGTTTTCTGAAGCATTGCTTTTGTATGACTTGTGGCTTTATCAAATACTGCCTGCAAAATTAACAAATAACCAAAACAAAACCCAAAACGCAACTTTGTCAAATACTGTGATTAAACTGATTTAACTTTCAGTTTTACACCTAGAGATGTTCACATTCATAGTTACACAGCAGAGTGCAGTTACAAACACCAGCAGCTTGCTTGTGAGCCCCAGAGGGTTCTGATTTCAAGTCCCAGACCTGCATTGCAAACCTGGGTTTCAATGCCACAACCTCTGCATCATTTTAACTCGAGATCATGTCTTCTTCAGGGCTCAGGCAGAAAATCACATCTTAAAAATCTGGGTTACCACACACCCAAGCTTTGATCCAGGCCTAACTGGCTACAAATACGTGAGGGTAGAAACTACACAACTAGAAATGGGTTGTGTAAGTAGGCTAAATCCCAGGAACTGATTTCAGCAGAATTTGTTATGAAAGAGAATAAAACCACTACAAAAGGTGAACAAAGGAATGACCTGACATTTAAGGCATACTGTCCTCTAGGGCAACAGATGGAGCAGTCAAGTCAAAATACTCATGCTTTGCAGCAGGATTCTGAGCACTGGAAAATCGTCAATATAAAGGATTGGAAAAAGGCCTTAATTTTATGTTTAATAGATAAATCCTCAAGGATCCGCAAAGAGGAAATCGTGAGAATTGCTACAACAGTAAAGTCTTCTTAAATAACACATTAGTTCAAGTAAATTGTAGAGGCAAGTCTGTAGACACCTGCAGACTCAATGATGTAAATTGCAGCCCTGCGAAGGCCCTCAGGTTTTTGAGGTTTTGGTGAGGACTAGCAGAAGATTTCCTCTGTTTTCCTTGTTACCATCAAGTATCAAGTGATTTCTGAACAGCTCCTACCATGCTCTGCAGGATTCTTAGGGCTTCATCTTTTCCTTCAAGCTGTCTTCGAGATGCCTCAAGCTCAACTTTCAAAATTTCAAGTTCCTGAAGCAAAACAAAGTAGACACCCTGAGTAAAAGCCAAGTTAATCCTGTTAAGATTCAACTGTGACAGCAATGTAAATTTACACTCATCAAAAAGCAAACCTCTGTTTTACCTGTATGATGCCTTTCCTGGGCTTACCTGAGGCTAAAGAACACAGTGCAGATGGAATGGGTATTTTTACAGCTGACGTCAGCTGGCTGTGATGCCAACACCTCAACACATTTAACCACAGTAAAATCAAAACGTACTGTTAACTACCTTTCAACAAAAATGCAGACTAAAATACCCAAAGATCGTTTACACTGCAGGTTTTCAAGCCCCAAAGCTTAATAAAAAATGGAGATCTACTAGAAAAGTACAACAATGCCTTCAATCTTCTCTAGATCTTTAAAAATACCTTCTCTGCCCCCTCAAAAAAACCCCACAGACAAGCAAACAAAACCCTCAGAATATAAAGTCCACCTCAGACCATGATTTCCTGACATAAAATTTAAAGAAGCTTCCAACTCCCACTTTAATTTCAAGAACCTGTGTCCATCCAAGTCTCTCAGCACGCCAAGATCCTCCTGCTACACTGAAAGGAAACGCAGATCTGGAGAGCAGCACCCTGGGCACTGTTACCAACCTCTAGAGCTCCCCGAAGCTGTTGCTTTAGCTCTTCATTTGGCACTTCGGTATTAGATTCTGTAGGATTAATAGAAGATACTACATGATAAGATACTGTAATATTTAAAGAAAAAAGAAGTGAGGATTTTACCCTGAAAACAGGTAACATACAGAGGTGAATTTTCATCTTTACGTTTTGGGTTTTTTTCTTGGGGAGCTGATAAACAGATTTAAGAAATACATCAATGCAAACTTCAAACACATTGTTTCACAGTTAAAGAAGTGAAATGGGGGAAAAAGTCTGTTGTATAGAGATGTAAAGTAAAGTATTTTATAATTCCCTTTAAAATAAAGCAAACAAAATTCCCATCTTGATTACAAAAAAAATTTAACTTTTTAGATTCTTTTCCGATTGTAACTTTTCAGTGTCCACACAGACAACAACAGTAGCTAGCACTATTTAGAAGTAGGGCCAATTTTCAAGAGACAGAGATAGCTCAGCTTACTGTGGAGAGGATAATGGAGAATTGTTTAAAGGAGAGAAATATGCAAGTTACACAGAAATATCTTCTAATATTTTAATATTTTAAAATATTAAAAATTGAGAGGAAAGCAGCCAGACTGTAGTGAACAGCACTGCCTACACTTCATTCTTTTTACAGCAGCTTTGCCTTCACAAAAAAAGATTAATGGCGATGCAGGTTCTAAAAATGACTTCCTAAGCCCTAAAATAAGCCAATTCACTAATTTCAATTAAAACCAAAGACGACTTTGAATATTTTCCTACAAGCTATAGATACCATCTTTAGGAAGACTTAAACTTACTTAATCCAGGAACCCAAGCAATGCCACTCAACTTCATAGACAGCATACACCTATGTAGGTACACCCACCACAGGATGTTCTTTGCTGAGTATTGCTTTCAAATGCAAAATCCAACACTTTAAAACTAGACATTTTACAGTAAAAATGATCACCGCCTCGACCACTGAGGAGCAATTCTGCTCCTAATGTGCTAGGAGGAAGGTGGAGGATCCCAGCAGGCACTGGAATCCTTCAGGGATTTTGGCAAGTGGTTTGAATTAAACTCGATGACACTTTGTGAGGCAGCTGAATGGCTCGCTTTCACTGACAAAAATTTTTCTCACGGTAAATAATTAACTTCCAAATTACTCTTACCACAGCTATTCTGTCGTGTGGAACTAGAGGCAGGTTTTTTGAGTGATCCATCGTAAAAGCTGTTCCGTTTTGGACCAGGAAGAGCTGCAGCATCGCTTTCTTCCGCTACCTTTGCTGGCAAGGGGGAATTACAAGTCTTTCCAGATCCCTTCCTAGATCTAACTGAGTAGGAATTTTCTAAGTTTTCCCCTTCATAAACACCTCCCGGTCTTCTCCCAAGTCCGTTTCCCAAGTCTCCACATGTCATGTCATCCTCTTCTGCTTCCTCCATCTTCTCCTCCTGTTTCTCTTTTTCGGGTTTTTGGTTGGTTTGGGTTTTTTCCCTGACTGAGGGCCCTTCCCCTACCGGCGAACAGCGCCGCCCGCAACGCCAGTATTTTATCTGGAAAAACAGGAAAGCTCCGTGTTTGCAGCAGCAGGACAAGACCCAAGTGAGGAATGCGAGGCTGCCGGAGCGTTTCTCCGCCGGGGAGCCGGGGCTGCCGAAATCACCGCTCCCGCCCGCGGGGAGAGCCCGGCCCGGGGGCAGCGCCCCGGGGAGAGCCCCGGGGAGAGGAGACCCCCGGGGAAACCCCCGGGGAGAGCCCCGGGGAGAGCGCGGGGGAGAGCCCCGGTCCCGCCCGGCCCCGCAGCCCCGACCCGACCCGACCCACCTGTGCGCCCGCAGCCGGCGGTGCCGGTCCCGCCCCGGGGCGGGAGGGACGGAGCGGCTCCGGGAGCTGCCCGGAGGCTCCTCGGAAGGAGGGGCTCGTGTATTTGTATTTTCTATTAGCGCTCCGTACTGCAGCTCTGAGCGGCGCCGGGCAGCTTGCGGGAGCAGGGCCTCAGCTCAGCAGGCGCGGTCACTCCGAACGTTCCCAAGGACCGGGCTTGTCCTGGCACCCCACAGAACACCCTCCCTTTCCTACTCTAGGCCAGCCTCTGCCCGAGTTTCCACAATGCCTGGGCCCAATCCTCCAAGAAAAGACACTATTTGTCACCATTTTGGTTTATAATATCATCAAATTGCTGTTGCAGTATTGCTCTGCAGGTGTCACAAAAAGAACAAAACAAAGCCAAAACCAAACCAACAAACTAAAAAAAAAAGAGAGCAAATTTGGAATAAAAAATAAAGTTGTCAATACATAACAACACTCTTTACAACAGTGATTTTCAAGAAACTTGTTTCACTATCCCAGCTCATGTATATAAAGGGTCTATAAGCAAGCACTTCCTACAGCATCTCTCACAAGGCTTTCTTTCCAAGCAGCTTTTGTCTGAAGAAAGGTTTCCTCTTCCTTGTACAGCCCTGCCCCCCTGGGGCCCAGGCTTTAACAGCAATCAGAACTGATCCCTGCCCGTGCTTTACCTGTGACCACATCTAGGATCACCGCAGGTTTATCCTGACAAGTGATGCATTTCCTGGGTAATCTTGCAGTGACGTATATATTCCATGGCTGGGACAGGGAATGGGAAATACAGAGAAAAAGGAAAAAAGGAAGTTTATTGTTAAACACTCCAGACCAGTGCAGACATGGCCGATGTTTCCTTACACATGAAGGACTCTCCAAAGCTCTGTGCAATCATTATAAAATAACTCTCACATCACTTCTTCTCTCTCCAAAACCAAGGACCCACCTTAACCGATACCCAACCCTCTCACTCTGCTTTATCCTCGCACGCCCAAGGCCACAGTGGAGCACAGCAGGTTTTAGTCTCACAACTCAGCAGCAAACGTCTTCCAAAAGTGCCTCAACTGCCACCAGCTGTCAGGATTTTGGTTTTCTTGCAGGGAATTCATGGTTTGGTTTTAATTGTAAGCTCCAAAGAATTCTCAGGTACGGAACACAGCTCCTGCTGCTCAGGGCAACAGCCTCATTTTCATCCGTTCACTTGTAACAGTTCTCCTGTAGCCTCTCCAGGGTGCTGCTACAAATCCTCACAACCTGGCTACTCTGAACCTTCTTCTACTCCCCAGCCACATCCAGTTACAACGAAATTCATGTTCATTTATAGTACAAGAATTATGAATATCATTTATTAAACCCTCCCTCCCAAGAAGAGATCCAGCAGTTACTGTTTCACCCGAAGTCAGTTGTTGTCCTTCATCCATTGCTCAATCCATTGTGTAATCTGATCCAAATTTCTCTCTAGGTCCTCTGGAGTGTTGCTGGGTAACTGGTGTACAATTTCCTTTTTATATGACGACACGGCTTCCTCGTATAGAGTCTGAAAAATTTCACACTGAATGTTGTCTTGCAGCTTCTTCCCCGTGTAGCCCCTAGAGAACAAGAGCACCAAGAGACAGCCTGAGGAACAGAGAAGGCTGAGGTGTTTTGTGAGAATCAGTGATTTCTACCCCAGGTGAAATCCCGCAACAGCACTTTACTCCTTATTTTCCCCAGTGACACACCTGCTTTCCAGTCTGTCATACAGACACGAATTTTCTGTGCGAAGCACAAACACGATGTGGAACCAGCGCTCGGGGAAGAAGTCACAGCCGTGGTAATCCACAATCACTCCTCCCTCGCTCATCTTGTCCTCGAGCTCATCAATCACCTGCACAAGGAGCGGAGAGAGGCACGCTCACCTGGCGCTGCACAGCCAAAATACAGCAAGGCTGGGTCCAGGGGCTGGACTCACCCTGTCTTCATCCAAAATGGGGCAGTCATACTCCTCATCAAAGCCTTCATACAGCTCTCCTGCAGCAGACAGAATGCGCAGACGTTTGTGGGGTAGCAGAATAGTTACCACAATTAATTTACCACCACTAACTTACATTGTTGTGTTTGTCTCGGGAGATTGCAGACAAACGGCAGAGGTCAGAGTAGGGAACACTTTATTTACAAATCCATGTGAGGATAAGTTTGTTATTTATTAGTTAACACCACATATGCTGCTACAGACACACCTGCTGAAGTAAACTCATTTAATATACAGAATCACAGAAGGGGTTGGGTGGGAGGGACCTGAAAGCCCATCCCGTTCCACCCCTGCCATGGCAGGGACACCTCCCACTGTCCCAGGCTGCTCCAAGCCCCAGTGTCCACCCTGGCCTTGGGCACTGCCAGGGATCCAGGGGCAGCCACAGCTGCTCTGGGCACCCTGTGCCAGGGCCTCACCTCCCTCCCAGGGAACAATTCCTGCCCAATATCCCATCCATCCCTGCCCTGTGGCAGTGGGAAGCCATTCCCTGCGTCCTGTCCCTCCATCCCTTGTACCCAGTCCCTCTCCAGCTCTCCTGGAGCCCCTTTAGGCCCTGGAAGGGCTCTGAGGTCTCCCAGAGCCTCTCTCCAGCTGTCCCAGCCACCAGCCACGCGTGCAGGGGCTCCCAGTGCACGAGACACCACGGGCAGCATGTCCCCAGCGCTCAGGGGACTCCTGTGACACAGCACCTTCCTTTGCCAGGTCCCCCACGTTCACGTAGCTCAGCCCCGCTCTGGATGCCAGCTCCTTTCCCAGTGTGGTTTTCCCAACACCCGGCGTGCCTGGAGACCAAATCCAAAGGAAAATGTAAGGGGAGAGCAGAGCTTGCAGGTCCCCTCAAACACCCCCCGCCAGGTGAACTGGAACACCCACATTTTGACAGCCCACACTGGAGAGTTCATGGGACTAAAAAGGGGGCAAAAAGCTGCAGGACAAAGAGAAAGAGGCGAGGAGAGTGAAACAGGAGAACAGGCAGAGAACTCTGCGCGCAGAAACGTCACTCACACGCTGAGGGCTCAAAGGGAAATCTCCATTCATTTGAAAACCCTCAGGAAATACGGAGGAGCCCCACGTTCTCGGGAAGGAGTGGAGCTGCAAAATCACCCCGGGCTGGGACCCCACACCCCAAATCAGCCAGGCTTGAGCCTCACAACCTCAATCACCCCGGGATGTAATGGGGCCGAGGCCCCAGACCCCAAACTCCCCCGAGCTGGGACCCCACGCTCCGAATCACCTCGGGCTGGGCCAGGGCCGGGACCCCAGACCCCAAATGAGCCCAAGCCTAGACGCCACACCCCACATCGCCCCGGGCTCGGACCCCACACCACCCCGAGCTGCGATGGGGCCGTTTCCGTGCCCTGTGCCCCCGCCCCGCGGCCAGCCGGTGCCCACCGGTGATCAGCACGTTCGGCCGCCTCATGGCGCCGCCGCCGTCGCCTTGGAGACACGTGCGCGGGGGCCTCCGCCGCCCGCAGCGCGCGCGGATGCCGTCACGGCGCTGCCCGGCGCGCCGCGGACAGCTAAGAGCCGGCGGAGAGGAAGGACCCCTCGGCGCTGTGTGAGGGGACGCGGCCCGGCCGGGACCGGAGCGCTGAGAGCTGCCCGAGACTGCCCGGGCACCGCGTCCCGGGGCACCGAGAGCCACACCGCGTCCCACACCGCGTCCCGGAGCACCAAGTGTCAGGCCCCGGGATCGGATCTTCGCCTGGGCCCGGCGGGGGCAGCGGGGCCGCAGGTGGAGGGCTCCCACCGGCCGAGGATGTCCGGCAGCGGCCCGGGGAGGCCGACAGAGGTGGGTCCGGGGCTCTCGGCGGCCCGGTAGTTCCTCCGTGCGGTCTGCATTGGCAGTGTGTCCTTTTTTAGGGGAGATTGTTGTGGTTTTTACTGAGAGAGAGATTTAGTTTGGTGTCATTGCCTCTGGAAGGGATCCCCCCTCCCCTCACGGGGGCATTGCGGGTAACTGCAAATTCGGCCAAGCGCAGCTTGTGTGAGAGTAACGGTGCAGAGGCCGCTGCTCTGCGCCGGCTGCTGAGGCGTCACGGGCACGGTGCGAGCGCCAGACAGAGTTTATCAGAGACGCTCCTGTTGAGTGACAAGGTGCAGAAGGGACCCCCAAAACCTCCCATAGTCCCGCAAACCACCCCCCGCCCCAGAGTCCCGCGGCTTTCCAGACTGCTCAGAGAGGGGTCTGGGTGCAGCTGGATCCGGTCCCAGCACCAGAGCGGGTCCGTGGTTCGTGTTGACAGCATTGTACAGATCTAACTGAACCTTACACAGCTTTGGCCTGCAGGATGCCAAGCCAGATATGTTTATGCAAATAAGTTTGATCATGATTAGACAAAGAGATCTTAATCAGAATTGTTCACGACACAGTACAGGCACTATAACCACTGCTATAGTGCACTGTGAAGCAATAGCTGAAATATGAATATGTTTATATGAACAGTGGAAATATGAAGTAAAGGCTGGCCTCGATGATCTTTGAGGTGTTTTCCAGCCTTAATAATTCTGTGATTCTGAATATTGAAGCAATTGTATTAAAGCCAGCAAAAAACCAATTACAGAATAGAGATTGCTGTTACTTACCCAGACTGTGTGCATTTGGCTCAGCCTCAAGCAGTGACCTTGAGATCCCCTATCCCCACTCCAGGAGGAATCCCCACACCCCCCAAGAAGGGAAATGTCAGGAGACGCTGCCGTCAAAATCTGGGATGGGGCTTTCCTAGTGTGAAGTGCTGCCCTGGCAGTCAGATGTGCCCAGGCCGTGCCAGCTCAGCCGCTCTGGAGAAGTTCTCAGTGGTGTCACTTGGTTGTTCCTTTCTCCGGGGATTTTACTGGCTCTGCCACAGCTTCAGCTCCCTCTCAGGATGTTGAACTTTGGGATGGAGGAGTCAGGCTGGTTTCAGCATTATTCAACAGGGCCTTGTTGGGACCTCCCTTTCCTGCATTTCCCACTGGGGCTTTGCAAACAGGGCCTTGTTGGGGTTGTTTGAGCCCGTTTCAGGCAGAGCCTCCTGCTACACCCAGCTCTCAGACGATGTCCTGTGTGCCAGCACGGCGCTGTGTTGGTTTGTGAGGTGTGTGGGCCATGGTTTCACAGCCCTTTTGGCGGGTGGTGCGTCTGCTCTGTCACTCACATTTTCACCAGGGCTGCTGGCTTCCAGCCTGTGTCCCCCACACGGAGAGGCTGCCACGGGCCCCGTGTGTTCCCTGGGGCTTTGAGACCTCGCTCTGGCAGGTGAGTCTGCAGCGCTGTCCCAGCAGGGTGTTCCTCAAATCCAGAATTAAATCCTGGTGCTGTTGCCAGCGCTGTTCCTTGTCCTGCCGTGGGCTCTGTCTCAGCCCAAGTTGCCCAGAGCAGCAAGCACTCCCTGATTTTACTGTGCTGCCTCAGTAACTGTCCTCTGCCATCTACTTCTTTTATGCACTAATGGTTGCATTTTAAATATTTTTTAAAATGAGGAAGAAAGTGCCACATACTGTAAACTACACAGAGACAGTGTGAACATTACCATGATGTAAAAGTGGTGTGAGTAAGCTGATGCTACTTTTTCGCTCTTTTTTATTCCTTTGGCTTGGATGTGTGTTTGTGGAGTTCTCAGCTTGTTCTGATTTGCCAGTTTGCTGCAAAATGCTCCTGGCACAATGATGCAGCTTTTTTTTTTAATACTGAAGAATCACAGAATCCCAGACCAGTTGTAGTTGGAAGGACCGTAAAACCGTCCACTCCCACCCCCTGCCATGGGCAGGGACACCTTCCAGTAAGCCAGGTTCCTCCAAGCCCCATCCAGCCTGGCCTTGGACGCTTCCAGGCATGGGGAAGTGTACACTTGATAAAAATCTCCCATTTTCTAGAGACAGCTGTGCCCAGCTCAGGGGAGCAGAGCGCTTCATTACTACCAAAACGTTTGTGTTTCTGCAGGTGACGGACTGGCTGGCACCTCCGTTTGATGAGTTCTTTGGAAGCACAGGTATTCCCCCTTGTGCCGTTCCTGTGAAGCCGCTGAAAGGCAGCTCTGGCAGAGGCCGTCGGCAGAAGCAGAAGGACCTGAGCCCTGTGCCAGACAGCAGCAAAGCCAAAGCTCCTCCCAGGAAAAGAGCGAAGCCGGGTGCTGTGGATCTGCCCTGTGCCAAGCCCAGGCGGACCCGGAGCCAGGCCCAGGATGAGCTGCCGTGGGTGGAGAGATACAAACCTGAAACCCAGGTGTGAGGGTTGCTCCGAGTGGCAGTGTAGCAGTGACATCACAGGGACACGCTGTGCTTCTGTCCAGGACCTGCACCACGCAGGCTCTCGCCATACCTCGTCTGGGACAGCAGAAGGGTTCTGGGCTGTTGATTCACTGTGAATGCTGACTGATTCAGTGCCAGCCAGTGCATAAAGCCAGACTCCAACCAGCTCTTTATCTGTGGGACACACACCTTCCCCCAGGCTTCCTTAGGAGGAAAAGCTGCTGAGGAGATGTTGTTCCCTGTCAGTCCACTTGTAAACTTTTGAGCCTGTTACTGAATTCCAGACACATCCAATAGTTCCGAGCGCTGGGGAAACCTCGCTGTGTGGAATTTGCAGAAGTTCCAAAAACCTCTGCAGTGTTAGAGTAAAGGTAAAAGGACCAGCTCCAGGAATAGCTATGGAGTGTCCTGACACAGACAAGATTACAGTGTTATTACTAAAAGAATAATAAATAGCTCATCATTTCCTGACTACACAGAGTGGAAAACTGTTTGAGGAAACAGGTTGAGATGATCATCCATAACTGTGACACTGCTTCTGCAGAGCACACACCTAACTGGAATACACACCAACATGTCTGTTGATACTTTAGCCAGCATTTATTCTGTTCTTTAATCTCATCATTAGAAACCAAGAGTTTAAGATATAACTTTCACATATTTTAAACTTGTTTCAGAATGACCTTGCTGTGCAAAAGAAGAAGATTGAGGAAGTTGAAAGCTGGTTAAAAACGCATGTATTTCAGAGGCAGCCAAAGCAGGTAAACTTGCTAAAATCAGCAGCTGGAGGTATCAAACCATACAAATGAGCTGGATGCAGTTCCAAGTTCAGATAAAGACCTGAACTTGGAGAGATGGTGTATCTTGGATGGTGTATGACTTGGAGTGATTGTGTATCTCCTGCATTGTAAGAAATACTCTAAGAACATAGGCTAGAGCTTGTGCATTTATTTTGGGCTTATGCTCCTAAGAGCTGGATTCTGATTTTGCTCAGAAATACTATTTTCTGGCATCCAGTCGTAAATCACAACTCTTCAGTATGTGCTTGAAGCTGCATTTTATCTCTTCCAGGTTAATTTTTAAGTTTTGTGACAAATTTCCAGTTGCACTGAGCTGTGTAACAAGATGTTTTTAATCTTGATTGGTAAGAGGCGTTCTTACACACAGACGCAAATTGGCAGCCTTGCCTAGTGTTTTCCAGAGCTGGTTCTCCAGCCGAGTGTCCGTTGTGTTGGCAGTCACATGCAGTTTATTGAGCAGAGGCATTAGGAGCAGAGCAAGGCTCTCAGGCTGCTGGCCTGGTTCTCTCTGTCTGAGTCCTCAGCAGGTAAATTAACAGCTCAAAATGCGTGACTGCAGTTTCACTGGGAGAGAGGATTGGTGCCAGAGAAACTATAGGAGGAATTCAACCCATATTCATCCTCAGCCAACTGTCAGTCTTCATTTATCACATTTGTGATTGTTTTGTGTCTCTGTGTCAGGGTGGCTCTGTCTTGCTGCTGACTGGCCCTCCCGGCTGTGGAAAAACTGCAACTCTGCAAATTCTAGCCAGAGATCTTGGCCTTCAGGTGCAAGAATGGACCAATCCACTCTCTTTAGACTTTACAAAGGAAGACCTTAGAAATATGTTTGGCCACGGTAAGTATGTTGGGGGTTTTTATCCTTTTTTTTTCCCTTTCAAGTTACTTTTGTGGGTTTTCTTTTATATTTTTGCTTCTTTTCTGCCTGTCACATATGAAATGAGATCCACATCCATGTAAGTCCATTCTGTAGTGTTTAATGAGAGTCTTTCTGTTGCTTTTCTCTGGAAAGAGATTTAGGTTTTTTTACAGTGTTTAGTCCAAAACAGTTGACAATTCAAACGAGTACAGAGAGCTCTGTAATAGCCTGGATAAAATTTGAACCAAATAAATGAAAACAGGTAAGTGTCTTTGTCTGGGTCCTCAGTTGAATTACACCCCTTAAAAATTCTCCTGTGTTTGTCACATGTTTGCCAGAGGGCTTGTTCAGTGCTGCTGTCAGAAAATAGCACGGGTGGGTATTAGTTCGTGTGGGTGTTTATATTTTACTTGGTGTAATATAGAATACATATTTTTAATTAGTTTTCTTTTTCAGACTCAAATTTTCATACGTTTCCGAGTCAGGCCCAAACAGCTCTCTTTCAAGATTTTCTATTAAGAGCAAATAAATATAACAAACTTCAGATGCTTGGGGAGTCCTCAGAAAACGATAAAAAGCTTATTCTTGTTGAAGTAAGTGAAAACTTGTGAAATGTTGTGTTTAAAACAGTACCTTTTGTTGTAATATTGACATGCTAACTACCTTCAGATACTGGACTGGTGTTTCCCAAAGGTAGTCTGCTTTACTGCAGATGAGATCTTCATTACTTTTTGGGTCTCTACAGCAGCCTAGAGCCACATCTTACCTGTAGTTATGCCACGGAAGCAATTAGGCAGAAATGGGAGTCTGGTTTGAGCACAGAAATACCTAACAGAGTATCAAAAAGTAGATCAACAATATTGAGAAGTCATGTTTCTGGAGGATAAAGTTTCTAGAAATATATATGTGTATAAAAAGGAAGAGTGGAAAAAACAGCGCTATTCCTGTTCTTTATGATGCAAGCTAGTTTAGGGGGCACATGAGAACGAGCACAAGCAGAAACAGTTGAAATTCAGCACTTACTCCCTGGTTTTACACAGGTGGTGGTGGTGTTTAGGGCAGAGGCCTTGCCCTAAAGGCCCTTAAAACATCTACATTACATACGGGGCCCAGGGAAAAGTCAGACATTTATTCACTGTTTGGGGCAACACAGATTTAGTTCAAGCAGCCTGGGATCTGAGAGGTAGCTCTAGACTATTACACAGTACAGGAATTTTCTCTTCTTTTTACTGAGCCACTTTCCATCCAATATATAATAATAATGAGCACATAGACATTGAGGCAAAGAATAAATTACTTCTGAATATCTTACTACTAAATAATTGAAAAATATATAATAAAATACTTCTGAAAACAGCTTGCCTTTTTCCCCAGCAAGTACCTGCCTAATTCTCCACAGATGAAAATACCACAACTGTCCTTTCCTTTCATACAAAATCTATATCTAGCTCCCTATAACGAAGACCACTAGGGTTTTCAAAATACCATGAAAACAGGGTACTTTGGGTTTATTTTGTTTTGTAGGGCAAGGCTGTGAACTGAGGGTTTGTGGGCAGATACAGAACAAGGCTTTATTTGTACTTATGTAGAAGTGTGGTTCAATAGCAATTTCTTTCTGAACTCTTCAATCCTTTTCCTGAGAGAAATTTTAGAAATTGATAGACAGGTTGTCTGTAAAGTTTCAAGAACAAAACAGGCAGAAGCTCTGGCAGGGTAATGGAATGTACTGTAGAATTTAGGGAGCAATCTCGTGTGACTTGTCTTTATAAAGTCACCCTCTTGTGTAGGTCCTGTCACACCTCACGCAGGTATCCTGCTCTCATCTCCAAGGGAGCTGCTTCCTGGAGCTTTTGTCCTCCAGATTAAACTCTTCTTCACAGGCAGCGTGATCACTCAAGGCTCTATTTTAGGAAACTGAGATAGAAGGAAAACATTTCTTTGTAGATGATCATTTTCCACAATGAGACATTCTGTGCTTTGGGTTTGTTTGCCCCTGCTGCTCCTCTGACTGTCTCCAGTGTCAGCTGTGTTAAAATGTAGTTGACAACAAGCAAGCCAGGAGTTAAAAATGCGTGGCAATGTAGTGTGCCATGACAGTCAGTCTGTGGAAGAGAGCATTTACACCTGAACGTAGTGACAGTAGCTCTTTGTTTTGGACAGGACATTCCTAACCAGTTCTACAGGGAGCCTGGCAGTCTCCATGAAATCCTCAGGTCAGTGGCAAGTAAGTTGTTAATTATGAGCTTTAGTGACTTGCAGTAAGCTGGAGTTTGATGTTCATCGCGTTTTGTTGTTTTGGAATTCAGGAGGTTCGTTCGTACAAGTAGGTGCCCCCTGGTCTTTATAATCTCAGATAACTTCAGTGGAGACAGCAACCAGAGGTCACTCTTCCCCACGGAAATTGTAGAGGAGTTGTGTATATTCAATATTAGGTAAGATCTTCTGCCTCTTTAAAACATGGTTCAAATAACTGAGAGGTTAGAAACTAATTAATGTTTTTTTAATGGAATTCAACAGTTTCAAGCCTGTTGCACCAACAAATATGATGAAAGTTCTTAATCGAATAGCTGCAGCAGAAGCCAGTATGGTAAGTTGTCAAAGCTCATAACTTCTGTGCAGTGCTGGGACCAAAAGATTTCCCACTTTTATATCTGAAATATGTTATTTTTGTTACTGTATTTGTTTGATAGCAGAGCCCCACATCTCCTCCTTAAAAAAAAGACATTTTCCCCGGGGCAACAGTAAGCAGGGAACAAGCTGGAAAGATAACTTGTTTTTAAGATTAGTTTCACTTGATCTGTGGTCCAAGTCTACAAGGTTACTTCTGAAAATTCCCCTGCTTATTACAGTAACTATATAAAGAAAACAAATAATAGGAAGAGGCATAGTCTTTCTTGTATCCAGCAAGGCCAGAAGAGGTCATGAATCTGAGCCCTGTATTATTCCTGAACTGTTTTCATTACAAGCAGGTATCGTATTGATGACACCTGGCAAAGAGTTATGTGCACTTTTCTCTTTAATATTGTTGTATAAATTGTGACAGTGTGCTTAAACGGATTAAGTGTTTTAATGTTTGCAGTACTACATGGTTTGAGCACATGGTGGACAGTCGTGTCTGTTCATGGTGTGTGTCAGAGCTGGGTTCCCATAGCCACGTTCAAATACGCCTTTTCCTGCTCTTCTTTTGTTTGAATGCTGTTTTTTCTTGTAGAACAGAGAGAAGAGTTACACCCTTGATAGAACTTCTCTGGAGTTGCTTTGCAGAGGTTGTTCAGGTGACATAAGGAGTGCAATAAACAGCCTTCAGTTTTCCTCTATGAAAGGTAAAAAACTATGGTTTTGTTAAGTGAAGTGATATTTTGACCATTTTTGCTGAAAACGTGTTCTGTTCGCAGTTGGGTGAGTTGCAAAAATAATCTCGACACGCTTCTATGGAGCAGGAACAAACACAGGGTGTGTGGGGCACGAGTGGGGCTCAGCTGTTGCTGGCTGGGGTTAAACCATGAGGTGTATGCATGTGCTGATGTAATTTAGAGAAATACCCTCTTTTCCTCCTGGTATCTCCGCTGTTTTTGTTTGCTGTTCAAAGTTTTTACAATGTAACCTTAGTTTGAAAGGGATACTTTCATTGCTTGTTTTGTGCATTTCCTAAACTGCTTATTTTATGAGCATTTTACAAGTCAGTAATTGTTAAGGAACCAATGTATGCGAGTTGCATTTTTAAAAGAGTACTCTGGCATGTGTTGTTCATTCTAAGGACTGTGAAATGGTGACATCATTTTTACATTCAACTTAGAACAGACTCATCAATTCTCTGCTGGTAGAGCTAGCAATGGTATTGTTTCTGTCACATTTTTTTCCTCCCATTTGCTTTGCAAATAGAAGATGTGCTCATGCAATACAAGGTTAAATGTAGTTTCAAGTCCGTTTTTTAAGAGGGAGTGTTGTACTTTTAGTTTTGGGGTATGTTGAAATTAGCTGGGCAGTGTTAGTTAAATTACACAAGGCAGAGAGTAAAGTTTCTACATTTAACTTGCGGATGTTGAAGGTCAGTTATTCTGATGATATCTCCAGGTATACCAAGCTTGGATTGTTCTGTGTTAATCAGGAAAACACAGGATTGCTCTCAGTGTGGTGATTAAGCCATTAGTATGAATGAATAGTAGGCTGGTGATACCTGAAAAAAACATGCAGTATCTCACTGCTGGACACATCCTCCAGAAAATCTAAATAATCTTAAAATAACCAGTCTGTGTAATTTTTAATAAGTTACCTTGGAAGTGTAAAACCATGAGAGTTAGAACTGGGGAGAAAACAAAGGCGTATGACTTCAGAGCTTCTTGTGCGGACTGTTGGGATCGTGCTGAAGTCACACCACACTGAACGCTCTCCTCCACATTTTCTCTGACATTGAGAAGGCGTTTGAACAGAACATCTGTAGCTGTGCAGGTATTTCCGTGAGGTGGATGAGTGGTAGCCAGTGATACTGGGCAAGTCTGGCCCTCTCCTTGTTGGTCTCCTGAGCATGCAGCGTTGGTTTTTATGCGTGTGAGGTGTATTTCTGTGTGCGTGTATCTACGTAAGCATAATTGATACATTCACTTTGTAACACTGTTAATGGGTAAAACAGATCCATAGTAATTGTGGGAGAAAAGAAAAATAAATACCTAAAGGATAAATTATCTTAGCTCAATAAGGAACATTCAAATGGCAGAAAATGAAATTGTGGGTGAAAATTTTCAAGTTCATTAACTTAGAGTAGAATAAGGGTTTTATTTATTTATTATTCATGAAGCTCCAAACTTTGTGGAAGACAATTGGCAGTTGGAAGAATCACCTAAATGAAAGGTTTTCTTTGCCCCTTTATATTTGAGGGAGGTTATTGTACAGCTAATGCCAGAAGCAGACAAATTGATAAGTAAACAGGATGTAACTGAAACAACAGGATGTAACTGAAATATAATTTACATATACTTGTGCTTTATAAACGTGAAATTCTAAACATGGTCAAGTGGAGAATGCATGAGAACTAGAAGGGATAAGCCTGAATGCTTTTTTCAAAGACAGCTGTTTATTGTTCAAGAAAGTACTTGGTACCTCAGCTGTGGCTTAAGGGACAGAAGTGGAATGAAGATAATGAATGATGCTAATTTATGTGACTGGGTTGTGTTCCTAATAAATGAGTTTTCTCATAGTGCTCCCGTTTATATAGCCTGTTCTGTTCCTTTTATTATTACTGTTTGTTCACCTAGAACATCAGCAGTAGCAACATAATAGAAAACTTCTGCAGAACCATGTACTCTGTCTTGATTTTATTTTTGATTTTGTTGATAGACTGCTCATTGGAGAAAGAATTTTGGTCAAAGAAGAAAAAGAGCTCCACAATAAAATGTGAGGAAGCAGGAGTATCCAAAGTAAGAAAGAAAAGTAAATGTGATACCTCGGAAGACCAGGAGATACAAGCTATTGGTGGCAAAGATGCATCCATCTTTCTTTTCCATGCTCTGGGGAAAATTATTTATTGCAAAAGTAAGAAAACTTTGACTTATTCTCCCTTTCAGTGGGCAAAGCATGTCAGCTGCTAATAGCTGGATTTGCTAAAGTAAGGCTTCGGATGGCCTCTGTCTGGGATGTTTGGTCAATAACAACAGTATAAAATCAGCTAAATCTTGGTCCCCAGTGCTGCTGGCTGCGCACATTTTGGTACTAATTCACAATACTGGCTCCAAAACCAACTGAGGAGAAGTAGTTAGGTGAGGGAATAAAAAAATAATTTGATTAGATTTGTTATATGAAGCTTAATTGAACTAATTGTGTGTTGATGACTGTGTCACTTAATTAATATTGACTGTAGTAATTAAGTACCTGTGCCTGTCCCAGAGATTTATGGGAATGGAAAATGCGGTAATTTAGCTGCTGGTGGAGCTGACAGTTGCTAACAACATTTCTGGACATAAAGACTAAAGACTGTGCAATTCTTTTCAGGGGAGGCAGTGTCAGAAGCAGAGTGCCCTCAGCTGCCTGCTCACCTGTCTGAACACCGTCGGGACACCTTGCTCATTCAGCCTGAGGTACTCCTGCAACGGCTCCATGAGTGCAGCTGGGTCCTAAATGTTCGGTGCAAATTCTCAAGCGCTTAGGTTCTGTTACTGATGGCGGTGTGTATTCCGTCTGTCTGAGTTACAGAGTAACTCATCCGCAAGGCACCGCTGGGGCGAACCAGCTCCTTCTTGTGTCTGGGCATCGCTGCACAGACCTTGTGTTCCAGCTCCCTGACCTAGAGTATCGCAGCTTTTTGTACACAGGAGCCTTTTCCTTATCCGCTTGAAAAACCTGAACTTTTCTTCTTCCTAACAGGATATTGTGGAAAAATCACATATGTCTGGAAGCATGTTCAATCTATACCTTCACCAGAACTACGTGGACTTTTTTTCTGATATAGACGATGTAGTGAGAGCCAGTGAATATCTGAGCACTGCTGATGTTCTTTGTAGTAACTGGAGTGTAAGTGTCATCTTTTTATAGGCACACACTTGTTTTTAAGTACTTTGACACTGAGCCTCTCAACTTTTCGCTGTGTTTTTGAATGCTTGCTGCAAACTTAGGGTGTGAGTGACATGAATTGTTAATGAACGCTAAAGTACATCAGCTGCAGAAGAGATGCAGAGCCAATGTTTTGTCCAGCTTCTGTCAGCATTTTATTGTATTGGGTTGTAGTGTTTGTAGGATACTCTACAAAGTATTTTTGAGTAGAATATGTTTGTGCTAAGAAGGAATCAAGCTGTTTCTTTTTTGCTCAGCTGCTTTGAGTAAAGGCGTGCAGAAATCTAAACTTTAAATGCTGTGCGTGTTGTGCCGCTGCAGTTACCGAGTGCGTTTCCGTGCAAGTGAGCTGTCTGGAGCTCACACAGGGCCCAATTTCTGTCGTAGACACGGCTCGTGATGGAGAGCTACAGTGCCTCCGTGGCTACCCGAGGGGTGATCCACTCCAACACATCCAGAGCCTTCGCCCACCAGCAGGGAGGGATGGGCTTCCGACCCTTACATAAACCCCAGTGGTTTTTGATCAATAAAAAGGTAAAGCCTTGATTTTATTTTTTTAAATTTTTTTTTCTTAAGGTGTGACTATTGAATAGTATAGATGAAATTTGGTCAGAGTGCTAAACTCATCAAATACACTATTTTGACATAATCTGCTTCTAAAAAGCACTTGCTGGAAGAGCAGTATGCATCACTCCTTTAAAGTAAAAATAAATTGGAGGCCTCTGACAAAGTCTGATTCCTGTGTCCAAGCTGGCATGTTCCTGTGAGAGTCATAATCCTAAATTAATAGAGAGACAGTTGGCATTGAAATAGTTAAGTATTTTTAGAATTGTATTTGGTTTTGTGCAATTTGAAGCACAATGAACTGTTCTGTAAGTGTAAGAAATGTCTGTTGTTATGGTTTGTGTTTATCAGAAATAGCTTGTTCAGGAGATACAGCAGGTGTTGGCATTTTTTCACATTTGAACTCGTATGTTGGCAAAAAGCATTGGCCTGGATGAGCTGGGAATTCTGTAATTGAGGAATAAATTTGGTTTTTTAAAATTTTAATGCCCAGTAAAAGGCAGAGTTGAAGGATTTTTATGATTAGTATATGTTAACTGCTTACCTTTTCTTTATCTAGTCTCATTTTTCAGTAGCTTGTGTGCAGTCATCCTGTAGCAGGCAGGAAGAAAGTCTGTGTGTTATGGTACAGAACTGCATTCATAATGGTTTACCAGGTTTTTTACTTATTTCCCCCCCCTCCCTTACAGTATCAGGAAAATTGCTTTGCTGCAAAATCTCTGTTTTCAAGCTTCTGTTTACCACCGGAGTTCCTTCAGACAGAGCTGCTGCCTTACCTTGCTATGTTAGCAAACCCAATGAGAAACCAAGGTAAGATGGGTGTGACTCCTGATCTTGGACTCTCTTTGCAATTGAAACATACTGACAAATTTCATAAGCCAAAAGGTTGATACTGTTCATGCTTTTGCCTCAGTATAGAAAATTCTCCTGGTAAATGTTATGTGGGTGATGCCCAAAGATGCTTCCAGTACCACAGCCAAAATTAAAGCTGCCCTGGTAGGCTGGTCAAACTTTAGTGATTAAGTTGCTCTCTAGGCTTAGGGCTTTTATTATATTTGCTGGAGGATTTGATGAGAAGAGTTTTGGAAACCTAGTAGGCAATATTGACTAGATCTTCATGGCTTACTGATACCTTTCCAGTAACATCAACAGACTTAAAACACCTCAAAAAGCGTTTCACAGATAAAAGAAGCAAAATTCAAGTTTGCAGTGCATTAAAAAAAAAAGTTAAATCTGAGATAAATAAGATTATGTGAGATAATCCATTAGCAAACAGTTTATGCTGAAAAATTTACTTTGTGTGATGCATAGTGCAAAAATTAGTATTTAGACAGCTGTTGTTAATTGTTTCTAATAAAACTCATCATGTCTTAACTAAGGGCTTGACATCAGGATGAGTGAATTTTGTAGGCTGTGGAATAATAGCTCTACATGATAAGTACACAGGGGATGAATGTCAGGGATTTGGGATTTTGTGCATAGTCCCTCTGTAAATATGTTGTGGTAAACTGTAACAGTTTGGGGAAAAAAAGTTACACAGTGTTTTGGCATCTAGAATATTTCAAATACATACAGGAAGACTTGACTAAGGTCATTGTTTATTTTCCAGTATGTTCAACTGTCTGTTCATTATGATCTACCTAATACAGTACTGGTGGTTCTTTGTTCTTAGCTCAGATTGCTTTTATCCAAGATGTGGGGAGGATGCCACTGAAAAGACATTTTGGGAGGTAAGCCAGACCTCTGTCTAGCTAAAAAAAGTGAGACTGTGTCATATATGAGGGGGAGGAACCCTTTCATTACGTAAGTCTATGATGTGACATTCAAAGACAATGTATTTTTAAAAGCTTATTTAATAATAAGTTATTTAATCTAAAATTAGATAGCTGCACTGGTTTAATTTTGTAGAAGTCTTGCCTAAAAGGCTACTTAGAATAAACCTTTGTTCAGAGTGCGTGGTTTTTAGTCAGGCTGTAGCTACTGAATGCTGAAAGCCCAGGGTCTTCGCTGTGACTGCAGTGCCCTCCTCTCAGGCTGTGCGAGCCGGCCCAGGGTGACGTGGCGTGAGGAGCTCCGTTGTGACTCCTGTGAGCCCTCTGGACCAGAGACTTCATTTACCCCAGTAGAGCCTCCGTGACACTTCTGTAGCTGTGATGCCTCTGGAATTTAAACTGCTTTAATTGGTGTGTTTCTAGCAAAGAATCAAGTTCACAGCTGCAATGAGACAAACTCTCATCTCCTAACCAGGACATAATTTGCTGAGGCATCTGAGAGAGCATCTCCTGCTTGTCCCTGGCGTTGCTGCTGAGTTTAAGTGTGAATTTCCATGCTGTATTTCCAAGAACCACCCTGTTCCCCAGCTGTTGTATTAAAAGCTGTTTTGCTTGCTAGTCAGGGAGGGAGGAGAGTGTCCCTGAGGGAGTGTATTTCTTTGTAATCCCCCTGGTCTGAGCTACCAGGTGTGAAGCTTCTCAAATTAATTGTAACTTCCTCGTCCCTTTTAAGTTTTCCTGCAGCATACTTGTGGATACTGACATTTTGTATCTGCATTGACAAGTTGGTGGGGTGTCACTGAATGTCTGACCTGAGGGGTGGCTTCCTGCTGAAAACAGTGTCGTCCATCTGTTCAGTGTGCAGGAACCATAGTACAGAGAAATGTAGGCATTTGCTTCCCTCAGGAACACTGATAGAGAATAAACTGTGTTACTGAACAGCCCCTGAGGTGCCTCTGTCGGAGGGAATAGGGTTCTGCCTGCAGCGCTGGCGGGGAGAGAGCAGCCGTGTGCTCGTGGTCACGCCGTGCTGCGCTGGTGCTTTTGCAGGCTGCAGCTGGAAGCTCTGGGAGACAAAGACCCCGGGGTGCCGGAGCTGTTCCGCCGCGACGGGGACGGTGCCGACGGTGATCCCGAGGGGCTCCCGCTCCCCTCCAGCCAGTCCAGCGGGGGTGACCTGCCGGGCAGCCAGCCCCAGCCCATCGCAGCTCAGGCCATCCTGGAGGAAGAGGAATTAAAGATCGAGGAGTATGACAGTGACTGAGACCGGGACACACCCGCTGCCGCGCCCGCGTGGATTCGTGTGCTGCAAGGGCCTTTGCTGAAGAGCGTGGTCTGCCCAGCGGTGCTGCCAGGCCGTGCACGAGGGCTGGGGGCTGAGTCTCGCCCTGCTGCGAGCATCGAGACAGCTCCTGGCATCCTCCTCACTCTGCAGGGCCAGCCTGAGCTGAGCGCTGAGGTACAAGCTGTTTCCTGCCTCTCCTGAGCCATGAAATCGCCTTAGGGCGGTAACAAGAGAGAAATAAACGACTGAAATCAGTTTGAGAGAGACTATAGATTAGCAGTGTCAGTCTTAAGTTATTTTTATTTTTACACATTTTAATATACTTTGCAATTGTGCAGTGTGTTTCCTGAGTACACGTTCCATAAGTTGTCAGCGTTTGAAGGGTTTATTCAAATTCACTTTCAAAAAACCTGCTGTTTAGAACTTTGGTCCTTCTGGAAAGAAGAGGCTGAAATTTATACCTGAAAAGTCTGATGTCTCATACTGATGATGTAAAGAAAACTTCTACTGTATTAATACTGTTTTGTACTCTGCCTTACAGAAGACATAAAAAAGATTTTCATGTCTTTATAAGTGGAACTAATGTTGTAACACAGATTATTTTGTATTACTCTTGGAAAGATATTTTCATAACTTTTAGGGGGGAAAAGGCAGCAATTAAGCAGAAGTCATACTCTGTAGGAAGTTGAATGTGTAACGTGCAGTTTTTCTCCTTGAATTGCAGTTGTGGTGGGTGAAACACTTGATCTTGTGTTTGGTCACTGACACATGATCGAGTGCTGTGGTTAGTAATACCACAGCAGTGAGGAAAAAAAGTCAAACCAAAACAGCTTTGTGTGATGGACGTTTGCATTTCTGTATCGCTTGCAGCCAGTTTAGTGAAAAACAGGTGTTTATCCACCCTGACCTTGGATTAATGCTATTAAAGTGCCTGGATCTGTCTCCTCTCAAGGGACAGGTGTAGTCTTTTCATCTGCAGCTAATCCCTAACTTTGAAAGGGGAAATTTCTCCCCTAAGTCTAAAATTCTGTTACAGCTATACTCATTACAGCAAATCAAAATGTCTTTGGCTGTTCACGACCACTAACCCTTTTCCTCCTCTCCAGGGTGCTTTGGATGGGCTGTTCCTGGGGAGCCTCCAGCACAAGTAACAATAAGGCACAAAATACTGATTTTTATCTTGCAAGCACACCTCCACCTTCCTTTGTTGTATCTTTTCAGCTTTCTTTACAGTAGCACCAGATAACTGCAGCTGCTGTGTTGGCCTTTTCCTTGTTAGGGCAGAATTCAATACTCACCTGGCAAATTCCACCTGGCACTGTGAGCTACAGCATGCAGAGCTGTTGTGCGAAACCTCTGTCACATGAAAACACCACCTGGGCACACACACAAAACGCCCATTATTCTGTTTGAGGCCTGAATGTTTTGCAGTGCTAGTGCTGCCCCATTAAAGCCAGTGCCCAATTAACAACACATCAGGCGCGGCCGAGGTCAGGGCTGGCAGCACAGGCAGGGGCTGCTCCCCCCCTGCCATTTTGGCTCTCAGCACTGTCCCATCAGGAGGTGGGGAAAGAGGAGAACTGGGCTTCAGACAGGAGTGAAAGGGACCTGGGGTTGCTGGTCAACAGCCATTGCATGTGAGCAGCTGTGCCCAGGTGGCCAAAATGCCAATGGCACCCGGCCTGTGTCAGGAATGGTGGGGCCAGCAGGAGCAGGGCAGGGATGCTTCCCCTGTACCTGGCACTGGTGAGGCCGCACCTCCAGTGCTGTGTCCAGTTCTGGGCCCCTCAGTTTAGGAAGGACGTTGAGATGCTTGAACACATCCAGAGGAGGGCAAAAAGGCTGGTGAAGGGCCTGGACCACAAGCCCTGTGAAGAACAGCTGAGGGACCTGGGGCAGTTTAGCCTGGAGAAAAGGAGGCTCAGGGGGTCCTCATCACTCTCTACACCTCCCTGAAAGGTGGCTGTAGCCAGGTGGGGGTCAGTCTGTGCCCCCAGGCAACCACTGACAGAACGAGAGCACACAGCCTCAAGCTGCACCAGGAGAAGTTCAGGCTGGACATCAGCTAAAAATTCTTCACTGAAAGAGTGACTGAGCACTGGAATCGTCTGCCCAGGGAGGTGGTGGAGTCACCGTCCCTGGACATGTTTAGAAAAGCCTGGACATGGCACCCAGTGTTGTCATCTGGTTGATGAGGAGGTGTTAGGTCATAGGTGGGACTTGATGATCTCAAAGGTCTTTTCTAACATAGTTCATTCTGTGATTCTGATTTAGGAGCATCCCCAGAAGGAAGGGTGCATGTGCTTTCTCAGTGTGGTCAGAGAACTGAAACAGCTCTGGGTGCCCTTGGGGAGCCCCATGGCTCTCACTGGAACCACCCAGCCCTGTCTCCATAGCCGTGACTGGGGGTGGGCTCAGGGCTGGCAGTCCCCAGCAGGCTCCCCCTCAAAGGGGACCTCTGCCAGGGTTAGGGACAAGACACACGGACACGGGTGCAGTAGCTGAGAGCAGCATGGAAACACAGAAGCTAAATACATGAAACAGTATTGCCCTGATGCCTGTGCGGGCCAATGTCCTGTTGTGATGTCACCTGCTGGTGGAGGGTGACAAACCAAGTGTCTGACTGTGACATCACTGGGGGATGTGTTGTGATGTCACATCTCTCACTGATTGTATTTGGGCCCTGGCAGGGCCAGCGTGGCTTCAGCCTGGACTGCTGCCAAGCGATGCTGTGAGGCCTGGAGAGTCGAGCCAGGCGTCTCCTGGAGCCATGTCGTGAGTTGGGGGCTGCGGTTGGGAATTCCCTGCCCGTCCTGGAGCCATCCATGTCCCTGGCCCTGCCTGGTCTGGGCAGCCGGCACCGCGGCGCTTGCAGCACTGGAGGTGAGCTCCGTGGGGAAACGGTCCTCCCAGGGTATCTGTGGGGCAGGCAGCGGAGCTCGGGGAGCAGGGAGGGTGTCCTCGAGGGGCTTGGGCACTTCTTCCTCCCCTCCATGCCCCAGGACAGCCAGTGGCCATGGCCTCTCTCCATGCTGCAGCGCGTGACACGCTTTGGAAGCGCTACGGAATCATAGAATCATCAAGGCTGGAAGAGCCCTTCAAGATCCCTAGGTCCGGCTGTGGGCCCAGCACCACCCCCGGTGCCAGCAATGGGGAGCATCCCGTCCTTGCCTCGCCCCGCGGCGCCGCAGAGCGCGAGCAAGGCCACGCAGACGGAGTGGAACTGCCTCCTGTGCCACAGCGTGAACAGCGACAGCGACGCGGTGCCCTGCGGCCACCAGTTCTGCCTGGGCTGCCTACTGCGCCACACGGCCACCAGCCCCACGTGCCCGCTCTGCGCCAGCCCCGTGCTCAGCGCCCGGTTCTCCGTGCTGGGGCACAACGACTTCCTGCAGTGCGTCCTGAGCCCGCCCGGAGCGCCGCCGGGGCCCGGCAGCGGGGCACGGAGAGCTCTGTTCCGCCTGGTCTGCACCGGGCCCGGGCCCTGCGCCGCGCAGGGAGCACCGTCCCCGGCCGAGCCGCCGTGCGCGGGCCCGGAGGCCAAGGATGACTTCCCGGCCGAGCTGCGGGCAGAGCTGCTGCACGGGCAGGAGCATCTCCTGGACCCCGTGCGGCCCTGGCTGCGGCAGAGCCTGGGCGCGATCTACGGCCCGCAGTGGTGGGAGGCCAGGCAGGTGGAGAGCATCGCGCTGTCCACCCTGTGCATCTGCGGCCCGGACAGGGATGGCCTGACCTACATGCTGCAGCGCTACCTCGGGGAATACACGGCACCGCTGATCCACGGCCTGATCCACGTCACCATGCACCGCTGCAGGGACGCCTGGATGCAGCGGCACTCCCGGGCTGCCCGGGAGGAGGACGAGAGCCCCGCGGCCAGCGCCGGCCCCTCCGCCTCGCCGGGCGGGACCCCCGCCCCCAGCCTGGCTCCAGACCCCGCAGGGCCCGGCGTGGGGGCCCAGCCCAGCCCCGGGGGTCCCGGCCGCCCCCCGGCTGCGCTCGCTCCCGCAGAGCAGGACCAGCCCCGGGCCGTGCCGGACCGGGACGCGCCGGCACCAGGTCCCTCCGCGCTCGGCTGGAGAAGGAACCGCCGGCCCCGGGCCACCCAGTGCTCTCCGAGGAGGAGGGCCCACAAATCCCGGTGCCCTTTGAAGGTCAGAAGGAGGAAACCAAGGAGGAAATAAAAGACTGTTTCCCTGATACAGTCTCCCTTCCCCTTCTCCTGGGGGCCTTTCCCCCGTGCCCACCGTTGGCCAGGCTCCTACAGCCCCGGGAGATCCTGCGTGAAGCCGTGAGAAAGTGACTCCAAAATGCTCGTGCAGAGAAAGATTCCTAATGTCATGTTTTGCCAGCTGAACTTCCCATCCCCTTTCAGATCACTTTAGTCAACCCACTGTTGACATCTCTGAATTTCTGTGATGGGAAATCATCAGTCCTTTCCAAGCAGGGACCTGGGAATTGTCCAGGAGCCCCTAGAAGGTCAGGAAAACTCAAAAGGGTCAAGGATGATGTCCCCAGCTTGCTCCCACAATGAAGCAGCCTCTGCTCAGGTGTGGGGTTTAAGGATGCCCCAGGCAGCTCTCTCATGGTGAGATGTGGATTGAGACAAGGAAAAAGGCAGGCACAGGCTGGCAGTGGGAGAAAGCGGAGGTTGGGAGGGCTTTGGAGGTTCGTGGGGTTTTTTCGCAGACGGCTCAAAGGGTCAGAGAGGAGCAGCTGCAGGAGAAGAGGGAGGCGCTGGGAGGTTCGGCACTGTCCTTCAGCCCCACGGAGTGGATCCATATCCCGGGAAGCCCCTCGCCCACTGCATGTGCTGGCCGAGTGCGAGTCCCGTGTGCAAATACTTAAAAGAGAAGGGTAACAGTGCCACGGGCGAACTTCCGTGTGCTGTGGGCGCGCCCCCGGCCGTGCCCAGCCAGCCCTCAGAGCAACAGGGGCCTCCCGCACCCGCGTTCCACAGCCCCGGACGGCGGGCGGGACTCTGCCTTTGGCCGTGGCCCATCTGTAGGATCACAGAACAGATCCCTAAGGCATTTTTCAAAGGCGATGGAGAACGGATCAGCAGCAAGCTCTGCCCGCTCCGTCAGCAGCGCGGGCGCCTGCCGCCAATGCCCGCGGCCTGACGGCTGCCACTCCCAAGCGGCCGAACTCCCACGCGGCCCTCCACGACCAGGGGAGCTCCCCCCGCCCCGGGCCCCACACAGGCGGAGCGGCCGCTCGGCAACGCCGCCCGCTCCGCTCCGTGTCCCCGCCCCACCGGCGGCCCCGCATGCCCGGACGGCCCCGTGGCCGGGCTGTCCCGGTGGGCGGGCTGTCCCGGTGGCCGGGCTGTCCCCAGTGGCCAGGCTGTCCCCGGGTCCGGGATGTCCCCGCCGTCCCCTCCCCCCATCCCGGGCCCAGCCCCGTGTCGCAAGGCACGCGGACAAGTCGCGACGCCCGGCGCTGATTGGCTGCCCCGCGGCCCGGAAGCGGAAGCGGCGGCGGCAGCGGCGGCGGTGATGGCGCTGGAGCCGGAGGGCGGGCAGTGCCGCCTGCGGCCCTTCTCCTGCGAGCTGGGGCTGCTCTCGCGGCCCGACGGCTCGGCCGCCTTTCTGCAGGGTCCGTGAGGCTCCGCTCCGCGGGGCTGCCCTTCGCATCGCTTCCCGCAGCATCTGTGGGGCTGCGCTCCCCGGGGTTCTCTACTTTCCTTACTCGGGCTTGTCTTCCCAGCTTTCCCCTTCCGAGACTCTCCTTCCCAGCCCACCCTGGCTCCGCTTCCAGGGGCTCCTCATTCCTTCCCAGCCCTTCCGGCAGGGTCTGTGGTGCTGCCCGTCCCGGGGCTCCCGTTCTCCCCTTGCGGGGCTCCCGTTCCCAGCCCTTCCCGCAGGGTGCCAGGGGCTCTCGTTCACCGATGTCCCCTCCCCCGCGTGACCTCTCCTCTCTGTGTCCCCAGGTGACACCTCGGTGCTGGCCGGGCTCTATGGCCCCGCAGAGGCCAAGATCAGCAAGGAGCTGCCGGACCGGGCGGCGCTGGAGGTGCTGCTGCGCCCCAAGGTGGGGCTGCCAGGTGGGGACCCGCTGTCCTGTCCCTGTCGCAAAACAGGTTCTTTCTCCCAGAGTGCAAGAGTCGAGGTGTTTGGTTTATTTGCAGGTCTTTATGTACATTTTGCTGGGTGGAAATCCACAAATCCAGCACAACCAAACCTCTTCATTATTTACACATTTTAGCAAACAAAGGCATTGGTGTTCATTTGCTGCAAGTTACGTAGTTCTCTCATAAATTAGGGTTCTGCCTTCTGTTGGGTAAGGATTCCCTGGTGTCGGAAGCGGAGGGAGACAAGCACATTCTATGATGATCGATAAGCTTCAGTTTATTGCTCATAATGCATACATTTTATGAGAAACTTAATAGGCTTATGCATATTGCAAAACTAAAGCTCAGGATTGGTTAGTACTCTAAAGATCAGCACCTCTCAGACTTGCATTCTTGCGGTTAGGGCTTCAACATTCTTTTCGTTTTTCTCCTCCTTTCTCATGCTGATATTGTAACTCCTTGCTGTTATCTTCTTTTCATTTTGTCTTTCTTTTCGCATCTTGTTCTTTTAATCTCAAGAACATGTTGGCTTTGTGCTTTGCTACACTTGCACAAGCTTGATGTCGCTACCGTAGCCCCTTTCACTGAGCCAGGCTTGCGCCAGGCTCTCCACACCCTGGCTCCTCTCAGGCTCGTCAGTGCCACGCTCACTCCTTCTCTGCTTTGCGTGGGGGTTCCTTGGGCCTGTGCCAGGCCCTGCCCCTGCTGGAATCACCTGTTCCCGGCCAGAGCTGATTCCAGCACAGTTGCTGAGCTGTCTTTAGGAGTGTTTTCCTTATGGTGGCAGTTCTGCCAGATGTCCTTGCGGCCCACAAATTCTGCACTGCTCGTGTCCACTGTCGGGGAAATCCTTCTGGCCGGGCTTCATTGACCTTGCCCGGCTCCCAGGCCACCGAGGCCTGTGCAGCCCTAGCCCTTAACAAGGCAGTTCCACCGGCCAGAGATTGGCCTTTGCAAGGCCTGGACACCACTGAGAGCTCCTTGGCTGCTCAGGTTCAGGGTTTAAATCTCCTTGCTGGAGGCTCCAAAGCACACAAAGCTCAAACACCAGAGGGGGTTCCTAGGGGGGTTGTGACGCCCTCCTCGTTGTGCAGGCGTGCTGGAGCGCAGCCGGGAGCAGCTGCTGCGCCAGACGTGCGAGGCCGTGGTTCTGGGGGTGCTGCACCCCCGCACCGCCATCACCCTGGTGCTGCAGGTGCTCAGCGACGCCGGCTCCGTATCCTTTCGTTTGTGGGGCGGCTCGGAGGGGTGGTCTGGGGGAAGGGGAACTCGGAGCTGCTGGTGCTGTGGCATTCCTTGACACCTCCAGCTGCTGTCCTGCTGCCTGAACGCCGCCTGCATGGCGCTGCTGGACGCGGGGCTGCCCCTTGCCGCCCTCTTCTGTGGTGTCACCTGCGCCCTGCAGCCCGACGGCACCATCCTGCTCGACCCCACAGCCCGACAGGAGCAGGTGAGCCCTGGCGGGGTGCCCAGCTCTGTGTGTGCTTCCTGAGCCCTCCTGACCCCTGTTCCCGCAGGAGGCCCGTGCCATCCTCACCTTTGCCATCTCCAGCAGCGAGAGGAAGGTGCTGATGACCACTACCAAGGGCAGCTGCTCTGTGGAGGAGGTGAGGGACTCCCTGGGAGGGTTTTGGGGTGCGGGATTCCCTCACAGGGGGACCCTCACACCCACCGCTTCACCCCTGGTCCTGTGCAGATGCAGCAGTGCCTGGCCTCAGCCCAGCGCGCCGCCGACACCATCTTTCAGTTCTACCGCGACTCCGTGCGCCGCCGCTACTCCAAGTGCTGACCTGGGGACACCCTGCGGGCAGCTGGACTGGCCCGGGCCCCCACCACTCAGTAAAGGACCCTTTTTCCCTCCACTCTGCCTCTTGACTCCATCCACTGCTGACCGGGGCTCCTGAGTGGGGCACACACAGGGGCAGGCCTGGGGCTTTGTGTCCCGAGACCCCCGAAGCGGGGGGCACACGGACACGGCTTGGGCACGTGTCCTGGAGGGACACCCAACATGGCGTGTCCCGGTGTACCACACGAGTGCTAGTGCGCCCAAGATGGCGGCGCGCCCGGTGCAACGGTGCTCGTTGCCTGGCTGTGACCTTCCGAGCATGGTGGCGTCACGGGGATACGCACGCCCGTCCCTTCCTGGGCGGGGCTTGTGGCGCCGCGACCAATAGGAGGGCGGTATTGGGAAGCACCATGTGTTGAGGTGGAGCAAGTGGTGCGCGGGGTGGTGCTGGCGCCTTTCGAGGCGCATGCGCGGTGGTTGTGGGCGGGGGAGGCTGTGGAGTCAGTGAAGATCAGTGGGGGGCAGGGAGGGCTGCGGGGGGCTGTAACGGGTCCGATGGGAACCGACAGTGGTCAGCAGTGGGGAATATGGGGCGGAACAGCGGGATTCAATGGGGTTTTGGGGGCCCTAATGGGGGGCAGTGGGGAAATATAAGAGGGTGCACCGGCGGGGTGGGCGGTGGGGGAGGAATGTGTGAAATGGGGACGTAATTGGGGTGCCATCCCCCACCAAGAAAAAATAATTTAAAATCCTAATTAAAAAAAAAAACCCACACGACACCATGCCTCCCCCTATTAAAAAAAATCTGCAGTAAATCCAAAGAAGCCGCGCCGGAACTTTTGGGGGCAGAAACACGAAACAGGCGAAAACACGGTGTATGGGGGCGGGGGGGGGCTGTCGCACCGTCTCCCCACGTGACCGCACACGTGTCTGCACACGTGACTCTGCGCGGACATGGCGGCGGCGGCGGCGGCGCTCCGGAGCCGCCGGTTCAAGTGGTCGCTGGATCTGGGGGCGGCGCCGGGGGGACGGTGAGGCCCGGGGGCTCGGGTCGCGGGGGTGCGGGACACGCAGAGCTCCCGCTCACCCGCCCCGCTGTCCCCAGGCCCCGCGGAGCCGCCGAGGGCCGCGGCCCGCTCGGGTTCGCTGACCGGCAGCTGGGGGAGGGCGGCGTCCACGAGAGCGACAAGATCCTCATGGAGAAGGTGGGAGGGAGCGGGGGAACACCTGGGACTGCGCGGGCGTGGGAGGGGGTCCGCTCCGGCTCCCCACGCAGCCCGGACACCTGTGCAGGCGTGGTCACTGCCCACGGGGGGGTCCCTGGCCCGGGTACCCCACGCTCCGGCCCCCTCAGGGGGTGGGCCCTGGCCCGGGTGTCCCCACATCCCGGCTCCCGGGGGGTGGGCCCTATCGCAGATATGCGGGTGCCCGACAGCCCGGACAGCCGTAGGGGGTCGGTCCCTGCCTCAGGCCCCCCGTGGGCGGTGTCCCCGTGGGTACCCCCCACCCCGGCTCCCCATGGGGCGGTCCTTGCCCCGGGTCTCTCCCCTGCCCCGGGCGTGCGGCTCCCGCCAGGCCCTGGGCACACGGGACGGGTGGTCCCCGCCCTGGGTCTCCCCAAAACGCCGCCTCCCCATGGCTGTCCTCTCCCCTGTCGTTGCAGCGCTGCTGGGACGTGGCTCTGGCGCCGCTGAAGCAGATCCCCATGAACCTGTTCATCATGTACATGGCCGGCAACACCATCTCCATCTTCCCGGCCATGATGGTCTGCATGATGGGCTGGCGCCCGCTGCAGGCCCTCATGTCCCTGTCTGCCAGTGAGTGCAGCCCCCGCGCGGGCACGGCCCCGGGGCCACTGAGCGCCACAGTCCCCTGGGTGTCCCACAGCCCCCCGAGACTCCACACAGCCCCACAGTCCCTCGGGTGTCCCCACGGCCACCCCCAGGTCTCCCATAGCCCCATGGACTGCCAGATGTCTCCCACAGCCGGACAGTCACCTCCACATCCTTCCCCTGTGCCCAGCACTGCCCCCGTGATGCTGCCCACCCCCCATGACCCCTGGTGCCCCGTGTGCCAGGTCAGGGGCCTGGGGGTCACTGACAGGCACCCTGATCCCCTCTGTCCCCCCCAGCACTGAAGGCCCTGGAGAGCTCCAGCCGGCGGGCACTGCAGGGTCTCGTGTTCCTGGTGGGCAACGGGCTGGGGCTGGCACTGGCCCTCTACAAGTGCCAGGCCATGGGGCTGCTGCCCACCCGCCCTTCTGACTGGCTGGCCTTTGTCACCCCCCCACAGGTGAGCCTGGGGGTCCTGGGGACACCCCGCAGAGTCAGGGGTCCTGGAGTCAGACACCAGGGTCCCCCCACTCACTCCCTTCCTCTTTTCTCTCTCTTGGCAGCGAATGGAATTCACTGGGGGGGGCCTGATCTTGTGACCCCCTGCACCCACCCACCAATAAAGGCAATGGCAGGATGGTGACATCATTTCTGGGGGGAATTCCGAGGGTTTGGGGACTCACCTCAAGGCAGAACTGGGTTGGGGTGAACCAAAAAATGTTTATTGGGCTGTAGTGGGAGCACTGGAATTGCACTGGGATCGCACTGAAATCTGTACTGGGTGTGCTGGGAGTGCTCTGGAAACCCTGGGACTTGTAGTGAGAGCACTGGGAGCTTTGGGGCCTGTACTGGGAGCGTATTGGAGCTACACTCAGAGCCACAGGACCCATATTGGAGGGCATACTGGGAACACTGGGAGTATAATTGGGGCCATACGGGGAGACCTGCAGGTGGAGGCTGACTCTGTACTGGAAGCCTTGGGTTCATACTGGGGATCATGTCAGGATCATGGTTTGACTGTAGATCCTGCTGGTGGCACACTGAGAGCACTGGGGCCATACTGGGATCCTGCTTGAAGAGCCGTGGCTCAGACCAGCATTGTACTGGGAGTGCTGGTGCCATGTTGGAAGCACTGGGCACATACTGGAACTGTGGCAGCCCATACTGGGATTGTGCCAGAAGACCTGTGGCGCAGGCCAGCATTGTACTGGGAGGACTGGGCCCACACTGGGATGGTGGGGAGTGTGCCCACACTGCTGGTTTCTGCCACATTTCACCATTTTACTCTGGTAGTTTCCTCATTTTGGCTTTTTCTCACCACTTCTTGCCCATTTGTGCCCCACTTTTGCCCTTTTCACTTGTTCTTTCATACATTTTTTTCCCATTTTTGCAGTATTTTTTTCCAGTTTTGCTCCCAGGAGAGCCCAAACCTCTGCCTTCCAGTATGGACCAGTGGCTCCCAGTA
The DNA here is from genome assembly GCA_013398955.1 of Callaeas wilsoni. NCBI lineage: Eukaryota > Metazoa > Chordata > Aves > Passeriformes > Callaeidae > Callaeas > Callaeas wilsoni. Next base: position 66,413 of record VWPU01015938.1, read on the forward strand.
TAGCTTAGTGCCCTCTCCGGGACTTTGAGTGGGACCCAGGACTCCAGGATGATTTTATCATGGCCCAAAGCCCAATGCCAGTATATCCCACCAGCTCCCAGTGCCTTTCCGCACCACCCTAGTCTCCCCAGTGGCACCACAGCTGCACTGGGACCTCCTTCTGATGTAATCCGTGGAAACATGACATCACAGCTCACTCAGCTGACGCAGGTGCGGCGTGTCCCGCGGTGTCACTGGGCATGGTGACCCCAGCAGGCCATTTCCCAGTGGCCACACCTCCCACGTGAGGCCCCCTGGCCAGTGCAGCCCCCCCCTTCCTGATGGCCTTGCCACAGGCTCAGTCCAGGTTGGAAAAGCCCTCCCAGCCCACAGAGTCCCAGCTGTGCCCGATGCCCACCTTGCCCCCAGCCCAGAGCTCTGAGTGCCACCTCCAGGAATTCCTTGGACACCTCCAGGGATGTGGGCACTCCTAACCTCCCTGGGCCGCCCCTGCCAAGGCCTGAGCACCCTTTCCATGGGGAAATTCCTGCTGGTGCCCACCCTGAGCCTCCCCTGACCCAGCCTGAGGCCGTTCCCTCTCCTCCTGTCCCTGTTCCCTGGGAGCAGAGCCCGACTCCCCCGGCTGCCCTCTCCTGTCACCAACAGTTGGTAAACCTCCCCAACACCAGTGCAGCATTAAGCAGCAGTTCTTCATTCAGCTGGAGGCATGAGGGGCTGTCTCCTCTGAAATACTGTGCCTGCTGACCACAGAAAAGGCTCCTGCTCATAGGCTGTGTTGTACATGCATGCTCACAGGTTTTCCCAGAAAAAACACGTGTGTAGTAACCATTTCCCTGAAGTCATTAACACACGTTCTCTCCCACCAGCACCTGCGTTCTCCTGTCCCGGGGGTGGTTTTGGTGGTCCCTGAAGGCCAGTGACCCCACAGCTGTGTCTGACTGTGTGGTGAACTGGTGCTGCTGTGCCAAATTAGGAGAAAGGCTGGCATAGCTGGCCTAGCTCGTTAATTTGTGAGGCTTTGAATCAATGGAGTGTAGTTTCTTATTCCTTTCCTTGGTTAATGTTTATCGTACTTTTGATTGTGCACTTCCATAGTCTAACGATTTTGCTAAATGATCATTGTAGTGACCCAGCAGGTGCAATCAATTCTTCATCAGGGAGTTGTGCAGAGCCGCAAGGTCCCCCCTGAGCCTCCTTGTCTCCAGGCTGAGCCCCTTTCCCAGCTCCCTCAGCCTCTCCTGAGGCTCCAGCCCCTTCCCAGCCCCATTCCCTGCCCTGGCCACGCTCCAGCCCCTCAGTTCCTGCCTGAGTTGAGGGGCCCAGAGCTGGACACAGCCCTGGAGATGGAGCCTCACCAGTGCCCAGCACAGGGGACAGTCACTGCCCTGGGCCTGCTGGCCACACTATTCCTGGTACAGGCCAGGGGCCATTGGCCTTCTTGGCCACCTGGAATCATGTCCATGAGCCACTGCTCTGGTCTTTCCTGGCAGCTTTCCCTGTCGTTCCAGCTGTGGAGGCTGCCTGTCCAGCCATGTCTCTCACGGGACCCTGCACACTAATGCCAGTGAGAGGGTCTCCTTCCTCCGGTGTGTGCTCCATCTAAAGTTTTGGCAAGGCCACACCGTTCTCCTTGGAGCTCAGACACCATGGGTCATCCTGGCACAGCAGTGAGGGACTCACAGCGGGTGAGTGGGACCGTGTGACAGTCTCTGGGAATGACAGAGCCTGCCCTGGCAAGAGACCCCTGTTAGCAAATCCAGTGGCCTGTGGGAAGAATTTGTGACGAGACGCCTGGCTAGTGCTGGAAAACCAGAGAGAGCTTCCATGTTGGCAGGTGCATGGAACTGGGATCGTTGGATCATTTGTGAGAATGCCAAGGCACAGAAACAGCTGCTCTGAGGAGCAGGAGTGCCTGGGGAGCTCATGTGGATCTTGTGTGGATCCGGGCTTGTGCTGGACCTGGGGGCACCTTGTGTTGTTTTACGCCCTTTCCCCAAGGTCAGCGTGAAACGCTCACACCTCAGCCAGGCCCCCAGAGCCCTGCCCCTGCTGTCAGCACTGTCCCCAGCATTGTCCCCGGCACCAGGAGCAGGACGTGGCATGGAGATCCCTGCGCCAGAGCAGAAGGAAAATTCCCCTTCTCAGAGCCAAGAGGGGGAAAAGCATCCTTCTCCCTGCAGCCACCAGGTCACCTGAGCTCAAGAATGCCCTGATTTCATTTCCCAGGGGAATTCAGAGCCACGTGCGGGTGGGGTTATTTCCCTGGATGCAGCTGGCATCTGAGGCTCCAGGCAGAAAATCTCCAAGTGACTTGGTTACGCTCCCAAATTAACACCCTGTTCCCAAACCTGAGGTGCACTCCCCAGGCCCCACCTGCCCCCGGGGCTGAGGTACCAGCCCGTGAGCCAGGCCCGGGTCCAGGCAGTTCCTGGGCCAGGCAGAGCTGGCACAAGCTGGCTGGGAGGCACCGAGTGCCCTGCCCGTGTACTGCTCTGTGTTGTGACTCCACGTCCCACCTGCAGCACCTGGAAAACACATCCCCACCTGCACCCAGCGCTCCTCTGCTCTGCCTCGCCTCCATTCGAGGCGATTCAAAGGAGAAGTGGCGAGCTCACGGCAGCAGCCAGGGAAATAATCCCAGCCGAGCTCCATCTTACCTAGTGATTATTAAAAATAAAGCACAACCAGGGCCCAGTGACGCAACTGCTCTCCCGTTTATTTAAAATCAGACTGCTTGTGAGGTGGATGCAGGGGAGACTGGACGTTGCACACAGATGGGTGGGTGACGGGGGCAGCCACAGCACACAGCTGCCAGCGCGTGCGGGATGGAGAGGGGCTTGCTTTACACGGCACCGGGAATGTTCTGTCACGAGTCACTGCTTGACCACACCGCGGAGCGTTGCACGGCCAGGACCGCCCTGCAGGGAGCACGGGACCCTGCCCATCCTGCCAGCCCGGCGGTCACTCCCCGGCTGGACGTGCTGAAGTGAGATGTTTCGGACCATGTGGCGCTGGCTGGCTGCCTCTGACACCACGTTTGGTTAGCGCCCGGGGGAGAGCAGCTGCAGTTCATTCCACGGGTTCGTGCGCCGGGCCCGGAGCGGTCATATACTGTCCAGCTTCTTCAGGATGAAGGGAGCTGAGAGAGAAAACAACGCGGACTCGGACCGGGTCAGCGGCGAGACTGCCGCAAGTTTGTGCAGCGCCGCGGACACCCCGGCCCCGGCCCAGACACCGCCCCCGCCGTGTCCCTGCCCCGGCGGCTCCGACACGGGACCGAGACGCGGCGCACGCGGGGAACGCGAACTCGACACGTGCCGGGGGCGCGGGGCCGGGACGCGCCGGGGCCGGGACACCCCGGGGCCGGGACACCCGGTCACTCACTGATCCGCAGCAGTGCGACGTAGATGAGGAAGTTGCGGACGGAGGCGAGGACGTCGCGGCGCATCTTCCGCCTCAGCTCCTCCGGGTCCATCTTGGGCCCCAGCCCCTCGATGCGGAACATCCCGGGCCCGCACCTGGATCCCGATCCCGATCCCGATCTCGGCCCCGGCGCCGCTGGCGGCCACGCGCAGCGGAACCACGTGACCGGACGCGCTGCCGCGTCACGTGACCAGCGCGGCTGCGCGCGGGGGCGCCGCCGCTTCGGCCTGCGCGTGAGGGAGCGCGAGCGCCGCCGCCGCCGCCGGAGCCAGCGGGTGTCACGGTGCCCTTTGCTGGCTAAGGACGCCCTGGCTCCTCTCAGGCTCCTCTCAGGCTCGTCAGTGCCACGCTCACTCCTTCTCTGCTTTGCGTGGGGGTTCCTTGGGCCCGTGCCAGGCCCTGCCCCTTTGTTCCCGGCCAGAGCTGATCCCAGCACAGTTGCTGAGCTGTCT